>APFE031601872.1:15359-40082 GCA_000404065.3 Pinus taeda | reverse complement strand
AGTATGGCCACTTATTCAAAAGTTGCAAAATATCCCAATTCAAACAATATTGCTAGAAATTGAAGAGGAAGGAAAAATCATATTGGAACCTGGAGCAGTCACAGAAAAAAGAACCTGACAGCTACGAAATCAATCAATTTCGGAGTATCTCATCAAGTGGAAGAACTTACCCACTGAAGATTCCGCATGGGAGGACAAAAATTTTGATATAGAAGCATCAAGAACTACTCAAGCATCGAGGACAACGCTTTTTGAAGGAGAGGGGCATGTTAGGCCCCTATACTACTAGTGTAACCCTTTATTGTTATTAGTACAACTCACTTATTATATTGATGTACCCATGTAGTGCCCATATTGTTATTATTGTGCCCCATAGAAGCCCACTATTGTTATTAATGTGCCCTTACATTATTATCGTTATGTCGGCTCTAATTATGTTATGATCCCTTAGACTCCTATATATAGAAAGGAGGTCTTTTCATTTGTATCATCCAAGAATTTTTCATTTATGTAATGTAAAGGAGGTTTCCCCCTCGAAGAGGCTAAATTCTAAGGCATTGATCTATCTTTTCTATCTTTGTTTGAGCCGGTTTCATAACAACATATCTCTGTTTAGATGGTTGTAGTGAGGGGTTTCTACAACATCAGTTGGGAGGTGAACTTTAGAGGGTAAAAAGGGCTAGAATGCCTTTTTAACCATGCCAGATTATCATCTACAGGTAGCAAAGGAAAACAAGGGTATTCTCCTATTATATTAGGCTTGTTTGTGGAGTTTGAGTGGGCCAATTAGTTGTGGACAGAGCTGTGTATTGTAGGAGGCCTTGTGGAGGTGCCCAAGGCCCACAATTGAAGAAACAACTTGATTGGAGAAGTTTAGGGTACTGGTGTAGGGATGTAAGTGTGCCCTAACTAGTCTAGTATATGCAAAAAACCCTAAGCAAGAGAGAAACAAGAGGGATTTGCAGATGGTCTCTTGGTGATGATTGGATGCTAGGTGGATGGAAGTCCTAGATTAGGACATTTGGAGGACATCTAGAGGAGAAGATCATCATCAACGTTGTACAATGTCAAGAGGAGAAACAAAATGTTGCAGGGGAGTTTAGTCATCCTCTTGAGTTGATGATTTGCAGGTAGATGGGTGTCCTAGAAGAGGACTGTTGGTGAAGTCTATTAGCAACTAAGAGGAAGGGCTTCCTATATGAATAGATTCCCTAACCAAGGGTAGATGTTACAATGAGGATTCGTCATTCATGGTCATTTGGAGGGAAGCGTGAGAGTGGACGAATTATAGATAGTAATTGGGCATTTATGGTCCGTTGGAGAACAATGTGATAGTGCCCAAGTTGGAGCCTGGTGTGCACCATGTTCATGGACATATATCGTTGCTATTGTGGAAAAATTTGAGCTCAAGGTTTGATCAGCCAAATGAGTAGTTGAGTAGCCCTAGACTTGTGTGTGGAGAAGGAATTCTACAACATATGATGGGAAATCCTCCTAGAATGTGTTCAATGTGGGAGATGGGCATCTTGCAGTGATAGGTGGCAAACCTATGCACCCTATGTTGGTCTTGAATTGAGCAGCGCATGAAGACTATAAAGTCCTTGAGTAGCTGAGGAGCATAAATGGGTAGATTGAGAGTTTTTCACAAAAAAAACTGTGAACAGCTCGACATGATTCTCGATGTGTTGTGCCCATGATGGACTAAGGCACAAGTAGTGAGCAGATTGATAGTTGAGGTTCGGTGGCCAGATGAACTTGGAGCATTGATAGAGGTAGGAGCTACAGATCAGGAGCCAAAGGACCAAGTAGGTACAGGGTACGACCGAGAGGATCTTAGAGAGCATGCTACATCATCTAGATGGTCAGTGTATCTTGTATGAGAAGATTTGTTGTCGATGGATAGACATCAAGCCCTAGTTTTGTGTCTTGTATCAGTGGATGTACGAGGGCCATTATCCCTGGTACAAAAGCCCTAGACTATTGTATTATATTTTGATTAATATAACGAAGTTGGGTTGAAAATTGCAATTTTTTTCCTCCATTTTTTGTGCACTAGTAGATTTATTGTTATTTATATTCCGATGTGAAAAGTAGTATCGTTGTGATTCGTGGTTTGGTAGCGTCAGAGATTTAAGATTCTTTCCTAGACACCAAAATCATGGGAAAATAACATGCACCTATGTAGTATCAAAGGATAAAGTCTTAATTGATAAGAAATAAGTGCTAAGATTGTGGAAAGAAATGTGACAACTTAGAAGAAAAATAACTATTGAATGAAGTGTACATAAAAAAATATAATGAATGGCTATTAACCTTTGAATGAAAAAAATGCAATGTGGTTGAATCTTATCAAAACTCAATTGATTTTTTTGCCATTATATTGTAGTATTAATTTGTAATTTAGTTAAGGAAGCAATAATGTGTATTCATGGTAAAAAAGAAGTAATAATTTTCAATAGTTTAGTCTAATTTATGAATGCAATGGTTTTTTTTTTTTTTTTTTTTTAATAGAATTTTTGTTATTTAAAACATATTTTTGAATGTATAAATAGATTCAACACTTGAAAAATCCTAGATTAAATAAGTTAAACTCAATATTTTAGAAATTTCTACAAGATTTTTGGTTAAAATTAGCCAAACAAAATACTCGAAAAAAAACATTTCATCACACAATAAAAATAGTACCACTCATATACTACCACTCGGACTAACCCTATCCCACATCACTAAACCTATTTAAAAAACCCATTGATATTAACCTAATGAAACGATACAATCATGTAAATAAGAAAATACCACTCATTTCCCTTCAAAGTTAAGTAATCAGATGGGAGCGTTTCTAGGTTATAAATAAATAGTTGCTCTCTTGAAGATATCACTAGATCTATAGACAAGAACAATGACGTACCAAAGAAATTTGTTGAGAAATGATGCCACGTATAGTTGGAAAAATTCTCCAGAACGTATTTTAAATTTGTTGCGGCCTTTTTTTTTTTACTTATGAACGTTTGCAATTTACTTAGCCCATGGCTTATCTAGCACAACCATAACGAGGATTTGGCTTAACGTGTATGAGCACAATCTATCAACGTTTATCTCGTGGCTTCCTTCCCTATGGACAATCAGTGGGTGAAGAGGTATTAGATGATCTCAACATATTTTCAGGCATTGAGGATCACCCAAGCTAATGGGATTGAAGATGGATAGGAATGAACCTCCTTTACTGATTATGGTTTGTGGCTTAATGGATTTTGATGAAGTAATGTGTTCTCTCTTTAATTTCTCAAATGGTGATGGTGAATCATGTTATGAGAATAAGCCTGAGGATGCTCACTCCGCTCAGATACTAGAAGTACAATCATGTCTCTTCTTGGTTTCCATTTTAAGCTTCTTTGTACTGGGAAATATGTGTTGTTTGTCATGGTTTGAAATTATAAAGCTAGAAAATATAAATAAAGATTTCTTGAATGTGTCTCTAGTATTAATTTTGTTTTCATGAAAATGTGCAGATTGCGGTCTCTTGCATGACTGCAATAGAGTTGCATTTGCTGGGTTGTGTAAAGCCATCATGGGTAATCATGAGAGAATGGAGGTGAATACCATTAAGAGTTGTCTATGCCAGGAAATCATGACACATTTAAAAGTGTTAAGATACAATGTCGAGATATGTAAATCACTATGGGAAAGAATCAATCTTTCCTTAAGGTAATTGGAGTTCTAGATTTATTGAACTTGATTTACAGAAATTTATTTTTCAACTCAATAAATTTAAAGAATTGGATGGAGAGAGGGACAACAATGATTTTTCATTAAATAGTAATGTGTGTGTCATTGTTTGAATTATTTGCTTACATATTGTGGATATGGATGGAATTTCTGTTGTGAATATATATAGTCTGTTAATTCAAAATAATTTGTACCAAAACACATACAACAATGAATGAATCATTGATTTCTCTTTGTAGAGGTCAAAGTCGACGATCTTGAGTAGCATAGATGTTTTCTAATAGATTGTAAGAGAGACCAGTGAATGATGGGTTTGGGTTGAACATGTGATCATTTGAGGTATTCATTTTGATCATTTTCCGCTGTGACTAGACACATGACAAGTATAAAATTGGACTATACATACATAGAAGTAGGCATACCAGCTCTTGCTGACAAAATGACATCATCTGAATCTCTATAATGGTGAATGTCAAATCTCTACACAGTCACTAAGAATAACTTCATAATAAAACACATCGACTTAATCATGAGTGCATAGGTTTTCATAATTAGTCATAATGTTGCTTTAACTTTTTGGAGATAAATTGTGTCCATGTTTCAAATGGAAAATCCACCCGTCATTATGGGAAAATAAAATAAAGGTGAAAGTATAATATAAAAGAGTGATGGGGTGGAGTTTGTGGGGTAACAATTAAGTTTAATGTTATGGCAAAGAGTTACAACTTGTTATGAAAATGATTAAAATATTCATTTTAACAAGGGGTTGTAACTCTTTTCGATAATGTTAACCATAATTTTTACCCTATGAATTTCCACCCAACAATTTTTTCTATTTTATTTCAATTTTATTTTGTTTGGGTAAGGAATAAATCCCAAATTAGGTTTTTATTGCATTGATGAGAATAGACTTACATAACATACTAGAGTTACCCTTGGTTTCATCGTCCAATGTTGGTTCCTATTCTAACTGTTCATATTTCCTTTTATTTACAACTTTACAAGTTATTCACCCAATCTCTGAGGATTAGGTGTCTAAAATTCCCCACCTTAATCCGAAGGGTTGTTTATGAGTCCGAGCATCATTATAATTTTTCAAACTTTTCTTTTCCGGTGCTTTGGTACTGAAGATGTCTACAATTTACTCATTTCTGGAACAATTTCTCAGATGAATAGTAGACTTGGCCTCTACATGATATTGAATCAAATGATACTTTGTGTTTATATCTTTGGTTCAGTCATCGAATTTGGGAATTTTGATAAACTTAATTGTAGAAGTATTGTTAATCAGAAGGGGAGTAGAGTTCACTCGTTTCTCCTACAAGTCCTCAAAAATTTTCCTGAGCCACATAATCTCCTTTGTTTCTTCTGTATATGCCACATATTCTACCTATTGTAACCACCTCCTATCAAATTCACCCAATTCACAAGCCTTCCAGGGTAAACATGAGACGAAAGGTTAGTATGACATGAACCAACCTCCAAGCTTTAGTTATGAAAGTGGGGCTGCCAACTGACTTCTCACAAACATCACTCAAGTCTACGAGACATTCAGGAACCAAAGGATCACCCCAAGTGAACAAACCTTGAGCTGGGGTTGTTTTTCTCACATCTTAAGCCCAATTCACATGCACAAAAAGGAAAGGGCGTAGTTATAGGGCTCAAACCGCATGCACGACACTAATTCCATGTGGTTATAGCCCAAAATCTGCAATTCAGAGGGTGTGGTACTGATATTCGAGCCACTTTTTTCAGGCCAACCTCTAGACCATTTCCCAAATTTTCCTATAACTCCTCAAAAAAATAACATAATGACAAAGCTAATCATGCAAAATTGGAATAAGAACTAGACCCATAGATGCCTAATCCATAACATAAATTTCCTCAAACACATGGAAACCATAAGAGTTATAGTTCATGAATGCATATCTGATGATAAGAGTGTGAGATTCATTTGAGAATGACCAAGAAGGATCTATGCCCTCTCCACATAGCTATAACAACACTTATTAGCCAATACATTCATCAATCAATCAATAACTAAATGATTCATGACAAGAGTCATAAATGGTATGCATCATATAACCAACATATAACCAAGAAATAACTATCACAAAAACCATGGAAACTCAACCATAATATCACCAATATAATAATACAAATAGATCACAATATGAAAATATCTCTTATTAACATATAAAATACCAACCAAGCCAGTGAATTCCATGTACCACTTGACCATAGATTGGGGTGAACCAAATCTCTCTTTCAACCAATCACCCCCGTGCCATATTTTGAGTATGAATGTGAGATCTCATGGAATAAACCAAACAAATCCAAACTAGGGCTTCCAAAGGCCAGACAACCTCAACCCTCATCCAAAGTGATTCCACCCTCACAGTCGGACATCACTAACATCAACTATATTGGTCTCTACCCAAGCTATATAGGGCTTCAGGACCTAGTAACTCAACCCACAACCTTCTAGGGCTTCAGAGCATTTGTCCAACCTAACTCTAGGGACTAGTAACTCAACCCACCAAGGGCTGTAAAGCGTTTGTCCCAACCTAGGCTCCAGGACTAGGAACTAAACCCAAGTTGTTCTGGGGCTTCCAGAGCATTTGTTCGAACCCGTAACCATAAGGAATTGTAAGCCCCAATAAGAAAAAAATCATGTGGAAAACCCACAAAACCATGACTATCCAGGAAATGGAAAGGCAAGGCTAAAACCACTGTCAATATAAGAAAATCTTCATGCCAATGAAAGCACATAACTAGGAAATCACATGCATATACCATGCATTTAGAAATCAACAAGGGAATCACACATGAAACTTGTTACCTACCAAGTCATCCAACTCTAGCTACTGATAAAACTATTCCCTTGCACTTTCCTGCTTTCTTTTGCCTTCCTTCTCCAAATCCAAGTGAATACTAGAGTGCTCCAAGCATGCTCTAAGTATGCAAGAGTATGAGACAATGAGAGAATAGAGGAGAGATCAACCCAAAACTATCAAAAAAGGATATGAACTGAACCTCATAAGCCTTTTTATCATTGAGGCCTCTATTTTCTTCATTTTCCCTCTAATTTCCCTTGCATGCAATCTGTGTTTCTTCACCTTACTTTTCTTTTATTTTTCTTTATTTTCATAAATAAAATGCCGATTATTACCACTTTGCCTTTGCTAATTCCTTTTCCAATTTCATCAGCCATAAATAAACCAAAATCGACACTTACTAAGATGTTTTTCCCACCATTCAACTTGGAATATGTGTCCCATGACCTTGGTATTATTTTATTTACATAAAAAATCAACCAAAGGTTGTTACAAACCCCCCCCCGCCCTTGGGGGAGCATCGTCCTTGGTGTTCTATGACACTTATGACCAACAAACATTTGAAAACAAAACATGCTGCCTATGGAGCTTTATAAGCCAACTCAATGTAGTATTTATAGTGACATCCTGCTGAAAACATGACAATCATACCATTTAATGGAGATTTATAACACAACTCATTACGGTATTTACAATTTCTACCACATATACACATTTGCTTCAACCAAAAAATAATCATATTTTCTATGGAGCTTTATAAATCTAGCTTGATACAATATTCAAAATAAAAGACACATATATACATATGCACATTTTCTCTAACTAATAAATAAAAGGATACGATGCCTACATTTACAACTAGGGAATCCAAAGGCTCACACCTCCACCCTCAAAGTAATACCAAGATTCACCTCCTTCCCAGGAAGTCCAAAATCCACTGTCAAAGTCAAACTTGTATCCAATGTCCAACACTACGATCCTTCCACTACTTGTTCCCTCATGGAACAATTACTGGTTCACTGTTCTAGGGAACACTCAGAATGTGTTTCTAATTCCATTTGGCAATGATAATGACAAAAACCAATGTATTTCCTGACATTCCCTTCTGCTACACAATCCCTCAAGGAATTCGGTCACCCCCTTCTGTGCAATCACAAGCCTTCCAAGTTCCTCGACATCCCCTTTCTGACTGATCCATCCCTTGAGAAGGCTTCCTTGCATTAGAAGGTCCAAAAACCAAGGCATATACCTACCTCAAATCCATCATATCAGTCATAGCATGCTCATGGAAATCAGTGGACATTATTGGGTGCCAGTGTCCAATAATGGCCCTGCTCTTGAATACTCTACTAACATATTGCTTCCTATTCCAATTCCTTTTTGTTGTTGCTACTAATTCTTGTAGTTAGTTTCTGTTAGGTTCCTATACCAATAGGTTTCATTTTTCATGATTGACAGTGGAAAGGATAAATATGTTCATCATTGCATCTTGCAAAGGTTCCATATTGTGTATATAGACTAGGAAAATTAAAAGATGAAAAGAGGGTATGCCTTAAAAGAATAATCAAAAGGCAAGAAAATCAATTGGTCAGAAAGAATAGTGAAAATGAACCCCAAATCAAAGACCAGGAAAGTGGCTAGTCAAAATGCCACTACTATCTTGTTGGCAGCATCATAATGTGCAAATACTGCTGCTAATCATACTTGATGGATGGCCCAATAGTTCAATTTGGACCATGCCATGTTTAAATTGTTTGTTGCAGAATAGAGAATGATTCCTATCCAAACAGCTCAAGCTTGGCAGATGACTAGCTAGGTAGAGAAATGAAGAAGCCCAACTGCTTAATCTGGGTCCTTGGAAGAGATAAGGGTAGATGTAGATAGGAGGGCAGTCAAAAGAAAAGAGGATAATCAGGGTTTTCTAATCTAAGTGCACCCAGCTCAAGGAAGAAAAAATATTAGGATTGTTAGGCTGGGTAAGTAGTTTGAGGTTCCAGAAAGCAAGTGTGTGATCATTATTTGGTTTATCAAGAAGGACTCATTTCATTCATGGCATTGACACCATGGCAATGGCCTGATGGTACAGTAATGGAAGCATGACTAATTTCCCTTTCCCCCAAAGATCATTTACTAATACTTCCCAAAGACCTTGGGATCTGCCCAACAGTATTATTTCACTTCATTCTAGTACCAGTCCCAAGTCAAATTCTCAGTTGACTAAAGGAAAAGAAGCCACATTTATTGTGTAAAAATCATCATTCTGATTTCCATTCCTTTTCTGTGTCTAAGTTTCATTTCATAAGCTTAGCATTTTCCCCTACATTTTCACTTCACAAATTCATATTAACAACTACTTTTATTATTTGGCTCCTTAACATTGCTTCCCTTCCCTAATTCTACAATAGCTAATGCAATCCCAAAAATCTATTTAATACCCCACCCCATAGCAATATAGCTATATAAGTCAGTATTGGGAAATATTTAGTCCATCTGGGACTAATATTAACCCTCCCCTCTTCTAAACACTATGGAATCAACTAAATTTTGGTTGACATTAATCTCCATAGGGTTGCCCACTCACAAACCCCATTTTTCCCGCCCACGCTAATGTTTAAATGTTTGTTTATATGTTGAATTAAACATAAAGCAGACGCATTCACATAACCCGCTCTAAACCAAAGTTTAAAACCCACCCCCCGCTTATATTTTTTATTTTATTATTATTTTATAACCCGACGGGCTCCACAGTTAATCTTCCACCGCCCCATAACCCCCGCCAGCCATCCGATGATTGGCCCCCCCGGATCCAAGGGTGGGCGGTCATTTTCATTCACAAGCCGGCGGATGTTTAGCGTCTGGGGGATTGGCGGTTTCATCACCGTACCCCCGCCACGCGTCGCCATCCCGGTGTGTTCGGAGGCCCCTCCCCCAATACCGCTTATGCCGAAAGGTGGTGCGGGGAGAAAATTGGATACCACCCTCCGCCCCTTGACGTCAACGCCATGTCATCTGTGATGTCACCTCCGCATCCGCTCTATGCCGCCGTGCCATTGCCACCTAATCCGCCTGCGTCCACGCCTTTCCGCCGTGTCATGTGCCACCTCACCACCCACGTCAGAAGTCCACATCATCCTGCCGTACCTGGGACCTACTGATGACGTCATGCTGACGTCATCGCCAAAAAGCGCCAAAATTCCCAAATTTGCATAAAACAACGCAAAAAGACCTTTTTATGTCATTTTCATTGGTTATTTCCGGAGCACTTTGCATGCCATTTTATGTCAATTTGCTGCCCAGCCTAGAATTTAGCCATCCAAGTTGCTTCCGCCTGTAAATTCGACTCAATTGCTCGCCATTGTACCAGTTCAACACCCTCGACGCCGTGAAAACCAGGTATTTTCCCACAGTCAACCTTTTTACCCCTGCTTTGACCATTTTGTCCATTTTTACCTGCATAAAATTCTACAAACACCACACTGAGCCAATTATGTACCCAAGTGTTGTCTAAGTTCTCTGGTTAGCCTCCTCTTCCCACAAAGCTCAGTAGACGCGCGTCTGTTTGTGAAATTCACTTGAAAAAATTGTTTTGAGAGCCCGTGCTGTGGACAGAGGTTCACACAGATGTTCACCAACCACTCTCACCAAATTTATTTATGCAAAAGTCCACCTACTCAGCTCAAAGACATTTCTATTTGCCCTGCAGTTGCCCCACAAATCTATCAACCAAGATAAAGTCTGTTGAAAATCTGTAATTTCTCCTTTGACGCACTTTAAAAACAACAAAAGACACTGCCAAATACAAATTCAGTTTGCAGTTTGCAATAGTTGCACTAAATCCTGGTTTCCAGTACTGGCACAGAAAGGATTTCAATATGGCCGCTCCAGCAGCTTTAAATGTTGCTCCTATCAATGCACCTAACAAATATCTTGAAAAGCTACCTTTAGCTGACAGGGATTATCTAATTCAGGATTTGGTGGGAGACAGAAACCACTTGGATACCTTCTCCCAGTTGAGAAATAGTTACTTAAACAATAGTGACATGTATGGAATTTGGGAGTCAAACTTGCCCATCTATTTCTTGCCTTCTGTAAACATCTTCTCTGAGATAATTCATCTCTGTGCTGAAAATTATGATCCAAGCCTGAGAGCTGTCAAGTCTCCATCTGGGAGCATACTCTTTCATATTACTCCTGATTCCATCAATCAGATGCTGAATTTCAAACAGACTCAACTGTTCATCCCTTTCTCCATGAAATACCTGCTGGATGAAGGCCCCAAACTCTCCAGCACTGAGATTGCTAGAATTGCCAAGACCTTCATGAGAGCAGACTGCCAACCTACAGGGCCACCTCCTTTCCTATATGTCAATTTCAATGAGGTAGGCAAGCTGCTTGTAGACATGATATCCTCTGTGCTAGGTTTCAAAACAAGTGGGCATATTGATGAAACAGTGTTGATCCTCTTGTCTGCATATAGCCTTGGAAAGCCCCCTACTGTTAAGTAAAACTATGCCAAGTTCATTGCCAATAAAATGCATGACCAACTCCTCAAGCTGGACAGGGAGGTAGTATTCAAATATTCATCATATATCTATCATTTGTTCATGTACTATCAGTCAGACAGTTTCCAATGCCCCATCAAAAAGCTGGATTCACAGGGTGAAAGGAGGTCTGTTATCTTTTGGTCATCAGTTTTTCATCAAGTCCAGAGCTCTCCATATTCTTACTGTGAGTTCATTGACCAATTTGTTTATCCAGTCTCATGTCTCTTAAAAAGAACTCCTCCTCCTAGATTGTCATATGACATGTAGAAAATATTGCAGTTGTCTAAGAATTATAAAATAGGTGATTGGTATCTATACCAAAATCACACAGTCATTAGGATCTATGGTTTTGAGCTCTGTCCATATAGGCTCCCAAGATATGTACCCATGATATTGTTTGCCTTGGAATACTATAGGCAACTCATTAACTCAGATCTCACTCATTTTCATAGTGCCAAGAAGAAAGCTAGCTTGAAATTCAAAGACCATCTAGGCCCTTTATCATGAACAAGAAAGAAGGTTGGCAAGAAGCTAATCAAATATTGGGGCAACAACTTAAACTAAAAAGGAGTTTTTGGTGGGTCCCTTATGACCCTGATGGCTTTATCAGTGCTAAAAGAGTCAAATATAGTCTGTTAGCCTATAACAATTGTCAAATTCCACAAATTGAACAATATGCCAACAAGGATGAGTGGGTGCCAAACACATTAATTGAAGAATTCACTCAAGAAGAGATAATGGAGCAAAATGTCAAATATTTAGAAAAAACTCTTCACTTGGATTCTTTTCACCAGGTGACATTTAAGCTGCCACACCAAGTTGGGGAAGGCAAATCCACTGCTGCAGCTACACAGACTGCCCAACAAATATCTACAACAGCAACAACAAAGGGAAAAGAAGTGATGGATGAACAGCAGGAAACAGAGACAGAACAACCCACCACTTCCAAAGATCAAAGTCAAGGGCAAGCCCCTCTATAGTAGACTAAGACATCACAAATTCCAGTCTTGCAAACTCCTCTTAATGAGGAGAGAGGTAAGAAATGAGATAGAGAGGAGCCCACACCTCCAAGTGGGTCAGTACAACAATCAGAAGCCAAGAGGCAAAGAATTGATCCTCAGGCTGAAGAAGAAATCAATGCAGAAATGGTCGAGAGCCAAAACGAAGAGAGAGAGTCCAGCCAGCAGACTGCTACCAGCTCATTCCAGCAGGAACAAGGTACGCCGCATAGTACAGAGGTGTCTTCTTCCAGGCAGCAAGGAAAGCAGCCAGCTCATATCAAAGGAACTTTCATGGAGATCAAGGCACATAATGAACTATTGAGAATACAACTTTATGATTAATTCTTGAAAATAACACCCTCCAAGCAACAAAGATTGATGGCAGCTTATGATATCAAGGAGGACAAGATGATTTTTACACATTTCAAGCCTAAAGTTCCACACCGCAAATCATCTGCAGATTACATAAAGACAAACATGGAAGTCCTCTCCAAGGACATACATCCAATGGATCAAATTGAACTGCATAAGCAAACAGGGGAAATGGTCTATGCCACACTTGCAGACAAGGCCATGCTGGCCCACCAATTAAAAGAATCATTGAAAAATACAAATACTCAATTAGATTTGGAAAGGATGTCTTCCACTGCCAAGGATAACCGAATAAAAACTTTGGAGGACATTATTGTTGATCTAGGACACAATCCTAAGGATCCAAAGGGTATCAAAGCCCTTATGAAGAAGAAGGAAGATGATATTGTTGCACTCAGAAAGCAGGCAAGGATGCCTGCAACCATTCACCCTCAAACTGCAGAACTTGTACAGGAAAAATAGGTTGATGACATCATGGATTTTCTTCTAAAGATGAATCAAAGAATACTACAAATGGAGGCAGAATTGGAGAAAGCCTTGCAAGATAAACAGGGGGAGTCAACCTTCCAACCACCTCAAACATCTACAACTCTTGTCCCTGCTCCTCCTACCTAAACAACAGTAGCCCCTCCTGCCATTCCAGTACCTACAATGGCTACATCAACTACAGATGCTACAACAACAACAACAACAGCACCAGAATCCAGCATGAGTATGGAGGACCTAATGAAAGCTGTCAAGGAGCTTGAAATTCAAGTGACAGAAGTAAAGGAGGCCAAAGAAAGGTTGGCCAAACTAGAGGCCAACTATGGCAAGTCCAAAATGACAGTGGCCGAGAAGCAAAGGGAAATAAAAGCCCTAGAGACCAGAGTGAAAGCCTTAGAAAAAGAACTATATTTAAACAAAACTCTGGCTGAGATCAAAAAGATTTTGTGGGCCAAAATTGGCCAATCAATCAATGACCAATGGCGATCAATTCAGGCTATACATGAACAAATTGAATTAATAGGCATGGATCAATTTGAAATTCAGAAGGCTAGGGCAGCATTGGGGATTATGCCTGAGCAGGCCAACAAGATGATCCATTTCATGAACACTCACACTAAGGAAGAATTGGCAGCACTGGACATCCATAGTCGAACAGAGACTATCCTGACAGCAAAGAAAGTGCTGACCTTAAGAAATTTCATACAAACTCTGGAAAGGAAATGTCAGGAGATGCAGGCAGAAATAAATGACTTCAGGACAAAAATAACAGCATTGCAAAGCAGAGGATTTCCCAGCCTAGTGACTGGTGCTGGAAAACTATTGTCCTGTGAAAAATATACCACCAGAATCAATAATTATGTTGAAAATCAGATTACAACATCTACAAGCTCCATAGAAGAAGCAGGACCTCCCTCTGGCCAATCTTTTTATGATAAATTGAAGAATTTATTTTTTATTGAGCATGAGATTAATCATCTGTTTGAAGTTCCTCCAAATTTATATAGATATACTAAAGCTGATGAAACACTCATAAAGATAAGAAGACATCAGCTACCTCCAGCTGATTGGTGGCAATCAATGCTAGAAGTATTGCCTAGGTGATTTTGGTATATTCTTCCTTTAGTCAGCTTCAGATTTTAGTTACAGTACAAGTCAGCAAAAGATCAAACATACAGGCACTACAGGAAGCATCAAGGAAGTGACTCAGCAAAGCATTAAGACAACATGCTCAGCAAATGCATATTAAAAACGCAGCTACAGCTGAGTTTGTTGATCCAGAAAAATCAAAACTTGTCTAACAAAAGACAGCTAGCACACCAATATTAACTACTACAGTTATTTCTTTCATTTACTTCCTTGTCAGGGTTGGTGATGTAATTTATTACACAATGACTCATCTTCTAGATATTTTATCTCATATTTTGTATATATATACCCCCCCGTAGAATGTATTGGGGGTCGGTTTTGGTGAAATCTCTCTCTAAAGAGCTGTATTGTATATCTCAGACCTTTTTCTAATATAAATTGCTGGTGAAGTTCCTGGTCTTTGTACTGTCTGAAGGAGGAAATGAAGGACTGTGTTATGCTGCAGAATTGCCGTGTCGTTTAATGGAACAATAAGTTACTCTAAAGTATGTTTTGTCTTTCTGTGTATGCAAAAAATTCACATGGTTTCATGATCTTAGCAACAGGGAAAAAGTATAGCTTAGGACTTGTTTAAATACACCCTCTACTCAATCTCTGTTTCTAAATATGTTTTCTTCAGAATTAGCCATGAATATGAATTCTAAATTGCTCATGTTTAAACTGATTCTCTCACTATGGATACTGTTTTAGGAATTCTTAATTTCTCTTAAACAATATTCTCACTTTCTCCCTCAATCAACATAGTGCAAGATTCTTGACTGCCTTTCACTCACTGATCTCATGTTTTCATTTCCCAAATTTGAAAAATTGTTCCACAAATGCCTATCTGGCTTTGCAGCAATACCATTCCCTCAAAGAAATACCTCAGCAGTACACCATCATGGACTCCATTTCCCAATGGTTTAGATTGTTCTGTAATCCATACACCAGCTCTGTTTGAATTCATCATCCAACCAAATTTAAAACAAAATCAGTGCACCATAACTAGCCTAAAATCACCCCAAAAAACAATGCAAAATTATAAAGAGAGAGCCCTCTCTCGTTGCAGGCAGGCTAGGACCTGTAACTAAAAGACTGCTTAGTGGTTACCTCGGCCGTATTCCCTATAGGAAGCAGGGAACAACCTGAGTGACAACAGTTTCAACCACCAAAACTTTGCGTTTCGATGCTTTCCTGTAATTTTTTTTACTTCTTCTCACAATAAGTCAATTGTCAACTAGTTGTTTGAACAAATCATCATGTATAAACATATCACATCCAGTTAGCTCAAAACAAAACCATCACAAATCAAAATCATAGATCATATGCATAATAAAAACTGAATTAAAATACTAATACTTATCCTTTGAATAATTCTTTACTTTTGTCTTTGTTCTTTATCCTTTCCATACACACATCGGATCAATTGCCACAACCAAAAAGCATTGAGTGCCTTCTCTTCTCTTCAATCACATACACATACACACAGTGTACATCACAACACATACACCTAAACCCAGTGTACCACACAATACATACACCTACACCTGGTGTACAACACAACATCTAAACCTACACCCAATGTACAACACAATACATATACATACACAAAGTAAAACACAACAAATACACATGCCATGCTACAATGACTACACAATATACATAATATAGTACCACATGTACACAATACAATATGTACGACATGTACACAACAACACATGTACAACATGTACACAACACCACATGTACAACATGCATACAACACTACATGTACAACATGTACACCAAACCACATGTACACAACACCACATGCACAACATGTACACAACACCACTTGTACAACATGTACACAACACCACATGTACAACATGTACACAATACCACTTGCATAACATGTACAAAACACCACATGTACAACATGTACACAACACCACTTGCATAACATGTACACAACACACATGCACAACATGTACACAACACCACATGCACAACATGTACACAACACTACCCACAAAACATGTACCCAACATCACATGTACACGACACCACCTGCATAACATGAAATCGTACTACACATCCGGGGACCACACTGTCTCTACCAAGCAACTTTGCTTCTAGTGTCTTTCCACTATCCATGCTCGTCCCAACATGTTGCAGATCATACTACTTTCATTCTGCTGATGTGTTCTTCAATGTTGCCTACCATAATTATAAGCATAAAATATCAAAACCTATCCACATGATATTGACCTCATAGATCTATCGGTGCTACTCTTCCCATTGATTCCTCAAAACTAGGAATCTCCTCATGCCATTCACCTATATAAACAATCATTTTTCCATAATCATGATCCTTGATGACCTTGCCACAAAACAACATACATACATACATATATACATATAAACATTACCATAAAGCAATCATGATCCCTAACGGCCCTGTCAGACAACAACATACATACATACATGTATACATATATAGACATCAACAAAATATCAATCACAACATAATTACCAAATTTCATAAGATCAGGGTTAAGAGAACTCCCTTTATCCATGCACAACATTCACAACATTGAGAACAATAGTTCCCAAAATAGCCAAGACATTTGACTCCTCAAATCCATTTAATTTACCTTTCCTTTTACCTTTCTCATGACTGTCCTACCATCATCCATTTACACCAATGGACCCAACCAATCCAACTGGTTTTCACATTATTGCCTTCAACTACCCTTTATTCATGCACTAGGATTCATCTAGAACTTACATTACTTGATGGGTTTCATTCAACTCCCTCCAAGCTCCATTAACTTTCCTCTTCCCCCAATCAATTTCCAAGTCCCTCAAAACATAAAAGGCAAGAACAAGAAACAAACAAGAAAAAAACCATGAAAAACCAATAGCAATACGACACCACAAACAAAGTGGCATGGCCATACACTAGACACAATAAAAACTGCAAGTCAAATGCAAAGAAATCACAAAATACCGAAAGCACAAAACTAGCAACAAACACCATGACTTGACCCCATAGGTTCCCAATGCTTCCAAGGGAAAGTTCAACTCGATCCTTCTTCAAGATTTCATGGAAGTCTCTTTTGTCAGGAAATCCCCTGCATCGTACTACCATAAACACATAACTGTCAGTGCGTAAACAAATATAAAAGCACACTAGTTAACCTACCTTATTGTGCCAAATACTCTACCTTGTAACTGAACACACATATATCATCTCTTAAGGGACTCTAATTCCTTGATGAATCCAACCATAACTCGAAACCAACTATTATACCTGTCAAATATATGTTCATGAATATAGCACATATCCACATAATGTTATACAAAATCAAGGTTAAGAAGACTTCTTGTAGTCATGCAAAGCACTCATTCATTTTGAATTGTGGTTTCCAAACATAGCCAAAGGAGTTGTCACCCAATCCCTTTCTTTTACCTTTTTACTTGCTGCAATTGAGTTTACTATGTTCTATCACATCATCCAACTGTTAGTTATATAAACAAATCAATTCTTTGGCTTGTCATGCTAATACCAAGCATGTTTCCCTACCACTATTCACACATGTAAGTCACATGTTCCAAATATCAAGACATTGTGTCTATTAATGTAAAATCATCATTTACCAAGACTAACAACCATGTCATAATCAACTCATAATCATTAATCATAATACTACAACTAGCACCCACTTGCACTCAAATGCATATCAACTGTCTCAACACATATTATGTTAGTACAACCATCTTAAAACAAGATCATTCCTTGATGCAATCTTATAGACACATACTCATATCATGCAATTAATCAAACATTTAAACAACTTATAGACACGAACCCCTTACTATCCTTGGTCCACACTAAGGTAGAAGGAGGCAACTACTGTAATGGCTTGCTCTCCAATCTCTAACTATGGAAATGGGATCTCCAAAGATATACTAATTTTAACCACACTTGCAAAAACTTGATTGTCATTTCTCATACATTTTGTACTTGAAAACATGCCACATAATCATGCAACTTTTCCATTTCATAAATTTCACATCAGGCTTGTACAGGGAGTCATGTGAACCATAGTCCACTACTCTTCTCTTTATCCATGATCTTCTATTTCCTCCAAACATACCATGTTAGATAAACCAAATAGATGACATAATAAAACTCATACCTTAATTTATCTAAGAGGAGGCTATCACATTTACACAAGTCAGTCTAGATTAGCATGACACAATACCATAATTATATCGACTCATACCTAAATATCATAACCATAACCATTTGCACAGGAAAATCGAGAATAGCATGATACATATAATATCAAGATCTTAGCTGCAATGGCCATACTCATCATGCATATGATTGCAATGCATATAACAACAAGTTAACTATCATCCATTTCTAATAGACGCACGTGCATCTGACCACACTGATCAACTAACATCTATCATGCATGCAACCATAACAACAATAGAATGACAAACACTTACATAACCATTAACCATCATACCTGCATGCCAAGCATATAAACCTATATGACGATATGCTTTTACCTCGATGTCTGGTGCTGCAACCTAGGTCTGATACTCTACATCTCCTGCTCCATCTCAGCTAACACATCAACATCATAACATACCAATAATATCATGATGACACAAACTACATAATGACCACCATGCTGCATTTCTGACCTATTATGCATGCATAATCATAACCATGACAATGCATGCATAACAACATGCATCTAGCCCATCCAGTGCAAGTGTTTGAACCTGGAAGCTCTAATACCACCCCGTGGTATCATATATCCCCCAAAGAGAATGGAAACTCATTTTGATACCACCGTATAACCACCTCCTCCCACACTCACCCAATTCAAAGGCATGTCAGGGTTTACATGAGACAAAGAGTTACTATGAGATGACACGACCTCCAAGCTTCAATTATGAAAGTGGGGCCAACAACTGACTTCTCACAAACATCACACAGGGCTACAAGACACTCATGGACCAAAGAACCACCCTAGGTGACCCAATCTTGTGCTAGGGTTGTTTTTCTCACATCTTTAGCTTCACACACATGCACAACAAGGCAAGGGTGCGGTTATAGGGATCTAATCACACACATGATGTTGCTTCCATGTAGTTATGGCCCAAAATATCCAATTCAGAGGGTGTAGTCCTGATATTCGAGCCACTTTTCCAGTCTAGCCTCTAAACCACTACCCAAAACTATCTGTAACTCCTTAGAATGATAAATAACATAATGAAAAAGCTAATCATGCAAAACTAGAACAAGAACTAGACGCATAGATTCATAATCCATAACAAACATTTCATCAAAAACATGGAAAACATAAGAGTTACATGTCATGAATTCATATCTGATCACAAGAGTCTGAGATTCATCTAAGAATGACTAAGAAGGCTCTATGCCCTTTCCACATAGTTACAACAACACTTATTAGTCTATACATTCATCAATCAATCAATAACTAAATGATTCATGAAAAGAGCCATAGATGGTACACATCATATAACCATCATATAACTAGGAAATAGCCAACATAGAAATCATGGCAACTCCGCCATAATATCACCAATATAATACTAAAAATAGATCACAATAAGGAAATATCTCATATTAACATATGAAAATACCAAACAAGTTAGGGACTTCCACGAACCACCCAACCATAGATTGGGTTGAACCAAATATCTATTTCAGCCAATTACCCCTACGCCATACTCCAAACATCAATGTGGTATCTCATGGGATGAACTAAAACAAAACCAAACTATGGGTTCTAGAGGCCAAACCACCTTAACCTCATCCATAGTGATTCCACTTCCACGACCGAACATTACTAACATCAACCATATCGATCTCTACCCAATTTTTCCAGGGCTTTAAGAACTAGTAACTCAACCCACAACCTT
The DNA here is from genome assembly GCA_000404065.3 of Pinus taeda. Lineage (NCBI taxonomy): Eukaryota > Viridiplantae > Streptophyta > Pinopsida > Pinales > Pinaceae > Pinus > Pinus taeda. The sequence continues at coordinate 20,036 of APFE031601872.1, read as the reverse complement.
CCAGGGCTCTATAGCATTTGTCCAACACAACTCTAGGGAATAATAACTCAACCATCCAAGGGCTCTAGAGCTTTTGTCACAACCTAGTCTCCGGGACTATTAATTCAACCCATTTTGTTCCAGGGCTTCCAAAGCATTTGTTCCAACCCACTACCATAAGGAATTATGAGCACCAATAGTAAAAGAATCAAGTGGAAAATCCACAACACCGTGGTTATACAGGAAATGGAAAGGCAAGGCTAAAACCACGGTAAATATAGACAAATCTCCATGCTAATGAAAAACACATAACCAGAAAATCACATGCATATACCATACATCAGAAACCAACAAGGAAATCACACATGCAACCTGTTACCTGCCAAGCAATCCAACTGTAGCTGTTGATCCAACTGTTTCCTTACACTTTCCTGCTTTCCTTTGCCTTCTTTATCCAAATCCAAGTGAATACTAGAGTGTTCCAATAATTCTCTAAGTGTGCAAGAGTACGAGAGAATGAGAGAATAAAAGAGAGCTCAACCCAAAATTGTCAAAAAAGGCTATGAACTGATCATCAAAAAGCCTTTTTATCATTGAGGTCTCTATTTTTTTCATTTTCCTTCATTTTCCCTCTAATTTCCCTTGCATGCAAATATGTGTCACTTCACCTTCATTTTCTCCCATTTTCCTTTATTTTCATAAATAAAATGTCAATTATTTCCACCTTGCCTTTTCCAATGCCTTCGCCAAATTCCTTATCCATAAATAAACCAAAAGTGGCACCCACTAGGATGAATTTCCCACCATTTACCTTGAAATGTGTCCCATGACCTTGGTCTTATTTTATTTACATAGAAAATCAATCAGAGGCTGTTACACCTATGTTGTGGAATTTGTTGAAGCTAACTATTTGTGTGACCTATAGAAGAAAACTCTTGATATAAGATTCATAAGATATCCTGAAGTAGATAATCCATTTTCCTTATCTCCATCAAAGTCTAAATCATAATATCTAATCGAGTTGAAGTCATCCATTTGTTAATATTTGAGTAAAAATCCTTGAGTTCGTTTTAAGTACTTTAGAACTCTTTTTGCAGCATGCCAATGTCCTTCACAAAGCTTTTGCATAAATCTAGAGATGATTCCAACAAAAAATGAAAGAATTGGTCTGATAGTGGTCAGGTCGATAAGACTTCCCATACGTTTTCTATACTTAGTTACATCCTCAGATTCATTCCCTTCTTTAGAAGTGAGTTTCAATTTTTTTTCCATCGAAGTAGACAAATGATTAAATTTATCCATGCCAACCCTGTTCAACAATTCTCCATCGCACTTCTTTTGAAGAAGAATATATGCCTTGGATATTGGGTCACTTCACTTCCCAAGTAGTATTTAAGGTGTCCAAAATTTTTCATCTATTATCCATTATTTAACTCTTTCTTTATAGATGCAATATTGTTTTCATGTTCATACTAGACTAAAAGTGCTTATTTTAGTCCATATAAGGATTTGAAGAGTTGGCATAATTTCTATTCTTGTCTCTTCATAACAAAAGTTTGGTTGAGACATGAAGACATTTTCTTTCAAGTATCCATTCAAGAAATCAATCTTCACATCAATTTGGTGAACTTTCCATCCATTATGCACTGTCAGGGCAAAAAGAGTCTGAATGGCGGCCCCTTTTTTATGGGGCAAAAGGTACTTTCATAATTAACACTTTCTTTTGTGAAAATAATTTTTCCATGAACCTTGATTTGTTATTTTCAAGTGAGCCATATGACTTTTTCTTAGAGACCCACTTGCAACCAATTTGTTTTGTTTCAAATGGAGGGTCCACCAACTTCCATGTTCCATTCTTTATGAGAGCATCATACTCCTTTGCATTGATTTTTCCCATTCATCATAAGAAGCATATTCTTTAAAGAAGTTGGTTCAAATTTAGTAGAAAAATTCAATTCACAATCATATTAAACATACATATAATCAACTAAATCAAAATTCTATACATCTCCTCCATCTTGTCTAGTGGAACTGCTAGTCACTATCTTTTCAACCTCATCGAGATGAATATTTTCAAGTGTTTTGGTAAGCCATTTTGGGGACCTTATTAGATGGTCCACGTTTATTAGCTAATTGAGATGAGGAGACAACAATATTTGGCCTTCCAATCCTCTCAATCACATCACTTAAAGGGTCTTCCTGATATGAAGAGTTGGCCATAGCTTCATGAGGGGGAGAAATTAATACTTCATAAGGAGATTTATAGATTGATCCAAGAGAGTGAACCCTAATTTATGATATGGGATTTGATTATCAAATTCATGATAAGTTTTTGCATGATTAAACCTATCCAAATGATCAAGTTGTCATTTAACAATGTTGTTAGTTTTGGAAGAGTCAAGAAAATTTGCATCTCTAAACAAAACAAACCTCTTATTTACCTCACCATAAATGTGATACGCTTTGGTGGTATATGAAACCCCAAGAATATGTGTTTATAACTACTTACATCAAGATTTATTATTTTTTCCTTAAGAATCAAGATGTGGGACCAAAGATCTTGATTTGCCTCACTTAAGGAATGTGGCCATACCACATTTCATAAAGAGTCTTATTTCTGAGACCATGAGATAAACACTAGTTTTTGACACATACTACACATAGATCCGCATTAGCCAAAACATAAACTTTACATTTCTGAAAAACATCATGGAGTGAACCATATTTAAAATAATCCTATTCATTCTTTCAACTACATCATGATGTTGTTGAGAATTGCATGGAAGAATAGTTTGATGTTGAATCCCATGTTGGAATTGGGATAGTTTTCAAATCCATTAGAAGTATATTATTTTCGTTATCACTACAAAGAGATCTAATATGTGATTGTGCATCATTTTCAACCCATGCATGAATTTTTTTGAAAGTTTCAAAATATTTTGATTATTTTTCTACAAGTATACCTAACACATCTTGTTGTAATCATCAATAAAAGTCATCATATATGTAGAAGGAACATGCATAGGTCCTCACAAATAATAATAAATCAATGCAAGTTACATGCTTTGGAAGTAGAATCATGAAATGGTTGTTTGTTATGTTTTCCTAGGATATAAACACCACATTTCTTTAATTTATTTGGAGTAGCTGGAAATCTAGAAATGCCATTCTTTAAAAAAAAAAAATATTGTGATAATTAAGATGTCTGAATCTTGCATTCCATAGAGAAATGTATGGAAATGTACCTTCTGTACTAAGAAAGACATGCAAAGTTTTGTGCATGAGCAGATGTTCCTTGCAACTTCAACAATCTTTTCCTCCTCTACTCTAGCCATGTCAATTATGTTGTCAGATGCTTTCCTTATCACTACATTTTCATCAAAAATATAAATAGAGTGGCTTTGCTAGCGAATGTGAACAAGGGACAACAAATTTCTCCGCAATTATGGAAGGTAGATTACATCATGCAAAATAAAATCAAGAAATGCATGCAACTTAATTATGATGGTGCCAAGTCTTGAGGGCTTGAGACTTAATTTGTCAACAAAGTACACTGCTACATATACATTGTCACTAAGCTCTTCAAATAAGTCTTTTTGAAAGGTCACATGGTAGCTCGCACTTGTATCAAGCAACCATGCATCTCTCCAAGAAGAAAGTTAAGTATGAAACAAATCTTTAGCTACTATGATATTGCAATGAGAAACAATGTAATGTGAAGATTCAAGTTATTTACCTCTTGTTGGATCTAGTGTTTTACATTTGTCTTCTTTGTGGTATTGTTTGATTATGTCCTTGGGGATTTTGCATGTAGACGTATCATTTCCATCTTTGTCACAACAATGCAATGGATTTCACATCATTCTCCTCAATAATGTTTACCCCCATACCTTTGTGATTCTTCATTCCATGACCTCTTATGTTTCCTATTCTTTTGGGAGAATCATGTCATTGATTCTTTCCAATCTAAGCAAGGACCACTACTTCTTCAAGGGACCGAGATGTTTTCTTCCTCTTCTCGAAATTTTCCTCTCATTTTGCTAAAATTTCCACTAGGGTGTCAATATTAATGACCTTGAATTGTGCGCTAGCTTGCAAGGATTCAAGATAGTGAGATAATGTAGGATAGATGGATTTGAAAAATGTTGTGAAAGGAATGTCCATATTAACTCTAGTGGCATCTACATCATGCATGATGAGTCTAATCCTTGAGGCTAAGGCAAAGTGATCATCGTATTTCAACTTGAAGTTGAAGAATTTGACCATTAACTAAACAACTTCTAATTTTGTGGATTTAAGACCTCTATGGTTTATATATTTTGACTTAGTTTCCGGAGAATCCATAGTAAGAACCATTTTCTGCCAACATTTCAAATCCCAACTGGGATCCATCATTAGGACATCTTTGAATGCTTGATATAAGAAGAGCTAAATTGAGTGTTCTAAATTGATAGTCGAATATTATTAGCTCTTAATAATATTCGGACTATAAACATTATCTTATCCTCTTGCAACACTTCAGTTCGAGCTACGGATGTGTCGCATGCAACTGTCAGAAGGAAATACACTTTTCTTATGGGTTAGTTGAGCTATTGCATGAAGGACTTCAGTTAGAACTCAAGTGGTTGAGTTTTGTGGAGTTGATTGAGGAGTTGATGGAGTTGTGTTCAGTTTGACTTAGTTGAACTAGTTGTATTT
>APFE031601868.1:0-10469 GCA_000404065.3 Pinus taeda | reverse complement strand
ATTTGTACTTTGATACAATGGGTTTCATTTAGATAAAGTATGGCTCGTCCACCACAACCCGCCTCCTAAGCAGAACCATCAATGTATGCCCACGATATAGACTTGTTAATGTTTTCAGGCTGGATGATTTGGAGTGGGGAATTGGAGTCCTCATGTAGGAGGTCAAAATCTACAATGGTTCTGATCATTATAGCAGGCTAGTGAGGTACCTTGTAGTTAAAAATAGATTGATTTCTGGCAATCCATAGTGACCAGCATATATGAAGAGGCATATTTCTGGGTTTGCCATTGTGGTTTTCACACCATAAATTCCAGGCATCCAATATGTTCCTGCCTTGCCAATTTTTTAAGCATGGATAATGAGCTATGATGAAGTTCTATTGTTCCTTGCAGATGGGACAGTTTAGGAAGAGATGTTTAGTACTCTCATTATTATGGCAAAGTTGACACTAGAAAGGACCATGGAAAGATATTTTCATCAAATTAAGACCTATGGGAATCTTGTCAAACAAAATATTCCACATAAGTAGACAGGTCCGAGGAGCAGCTTTGAGCTTCCAGAGTGTTTTCCATGTAGGGTTGATATCTAGGCGTTTGTAAGGTTCCATCAACCTTAGATATCCATCCTTGTGTGAGTAAGTGCCATGCTTTGCAAATGCCCAAAGAATCCCATTCGGCCCTTCCATAAGCTGAATATTTGCCTAGGTAAGTGCTTCCGTATAGTCATACCAATCTTGATGCCATTGAATAGGAATGTCCAAATCTTCAGTTGTTTTCAAGGCCTGCTGAAGTATGGTAGAGTTGTTGGTGTCTCCAATATGCCTGCTACGAGTGACAGCCTTATTATATAAGTACCATAACAACTCTGCTGGCAACCTGTGCGCAGTGCCATAGCCAATCCATGGGTCCATGCTTATATAGACTGCATTTCCCCCCTTAATTCTCCATGTTATACCTTCCCAGATGAGAGGAATAACATTGATTACCGCCTTCCAGATGTTGGGTATGCTGTTGTTCACCCCATGCTATTGCCTGAACCAGACCATCAAATCCACAGGCTAGATGTATTTTGTGTGTGCCACCCAGGTTCAGAAACTATTTGTAGCAATAAGTTGCCAGTCGAGCTTTACCGCGAGAGATTTGGAGAATAAGTCCAGTATTTTAATTCCCTAAATGCCCCATTTCTTAGGCCTGGAAATTGTGTCCCATTTGACCCAAGAAAATAATCTGCCTCGTTGGTTTCTTTTCCATAGAAATCTGCAGCATAAATTTTCAAGTCTATTTTAATATACCTCTTGGGATCCATGCAAGAGTCATCCAAAATATAGGTGTAGCTTCTATCATAGCCTTTATGAGAACTAGTCATCCCACACGAGATAGATATTTGTGATACCAAACATGTAGATGCTTCTCCACTTTAGCAATAAGCCAGGTCCAGTCAGCGATCTTGTATCGAAGTAGCTTAAGCCTAACCCCCAGATATTTCAGTCCATCCTCCAATTTCTATAATGTGAAGGGGAAGATTTGTGTAATATACATGATCTTGTGCTATGTGCATCCAAAGGCTATAAGCATAGACTTACTGTCATTAATGATCATCTCCTATGCCTGCCGAAAAAGATTGAAAATGTCTTGTATGACCGTAGTATACCCAATACTACCATTTAAGAAAATGAGAACATCATCTACAAATAAGAGGTGGGTAAGAATACAGTTCTCAGTGATTTTGATACCAACCAAGTGACCCCTGTTTCATGCTGATATGATAGCTCTACTTAATCCTTCCATGATTAGCAGGAAAAGTAGTGGGGAGAGTGGGCATCGCTACCTGAGACCTCTCTCCGAAAGGAAGAATGGAGTGGCCTCCCCATTTAATAATACACTATAAGAAACATCCATGATGCAAAAAATTATCCATTTAATATATAAATAAGGAAAACCATGATGAGTTAGTAACAGCCTAATATAAAGCCAATTTGTTCTATCAAATTCCTTGGATAGGTCCACTTTCAAAACCATGCCTTTCAGTTTCCTCATCTGAACTGAATGGAGGAGTTCCTGGGCCATGGAAGTGGCCTCATGAATCTGTCTATGTTGTAGGAATGCGAACTGTTCAAAGGAAATATGGTTAGATAGAATAGGCTTAAGGTGATTTGCGATGATCTTGGCCATGATTTTATAAAGATAGTTACAGAGTGATATGGGTCTGAAATCATTGAAGGAGCTAGGATAGTCAGATTTTAGGATAAGGGTAATAAAGGTGGATTTGATGGCAAATGATATTCTACCCCTCCTTCTGCAATCCTCCACAATTTTGAGAAGGTCATCCCCCAGGATCTCAAAGAAAGCAATATAGAATTTAATTTTCCAACCGTCCGGGCCAGGGCTCTTATCTTTCTTGAACCATTTTATTGTTGCCACAAGCTCTTCCTTCAATACTTCCTTTGTCAGGTCCTTAACATCCTCCTATTCCACAAATATTGAAAATTTATCGGCAATACTCATGATTTCCATAATATTAGCAGCCCTAGGGGCCTTGTATATGCTTTTAAAGTGAGTAGTGGCTAGACTAGCTAGATCCTTCTGTGATGTAATTGATTTTCCCTGATCATCTTGAAGTTCCCATATGGTATTTATGGCTTTCCTACCATTAGCAAATTTATGATAGAACTTGGTGTTGTCATCACCTTCAATGAGCCAGATACCCTTGGTCCTGAGTCTCCAACTCTCCTCTCTTTACTTCAGTATTTGGGATCACTTCATGATGAGGGAAGTGTAATGTTCTTTTCTTTCTTGTGATATGAAAGTGCCATCCGAGGAGTCCTCATGTGTGGAAATGGCTAGGTCTACTTCCTATATAGTATTGTCATTAATTTTTTGCTCCTGATGTGCCCAAGCTTTAGAATTCACTTTCAGTTCTTTTAGTTTGCAGATGAACACTTTAGTGTGGTCCTCATGATCTGGTATATGATTGGACTGCTAGAAGTCAGTAACCATATGAATGTATGAAGGATCCTTGAGCCAAGAGGAATTGAATTTAAATGGGACTTTTGTTCTCTGATTTATGTCTTCCAACTCCATATATATTGGACGATGATTAGATATACCTCCGGTTCCAACCCATTTCCTGATATGGGGATGGGTATTTAAAAATGCTTCTTTAATGAGATATCGATTCAACCTCCTAGCCAAACTGTGATCTCCACATCGATTATTTGTCCATGTATGTTGTATCTTGGTTGATGGATTTCCACCCACTGATGCTCCTCCAGCAAGGTTGAGATCATATCAGATAAGCCATCAACTTGAACAAGGTGACTCCAAGATTCACTATACCCAAAAGAGAAATTTAAATCCCCACCAAGTATGATGTTGTCAACCTACAAAAAATCTGAGTCTAATAATCTTGTCCAGAAATTTACCCTATCCAAACAAGGTCCGTATACATTCAGAATGCAGACTTCAGTTTCCAAAGAGGAGGTATATATGTCGACACCAATATATCCGCTACATCCCCAAATATTTTTGAGGTCTACAGATTTGTTACAAAGTCCAGTAGCAATGCCCCCAATCTCCTAGTTGCATCTAGGGCATGGAAAGTCCAATTTGGCATCCATGAATTAAGAATGGTAATAAGGCCATTGGCTGAAAAAAGGGTTTCTTGTAAAAAGATGATATCCATCAGATTCGAAGTAAGGAGCCTTCTGAGAGCTAGTTTTTTGGGAGTGCTAGCAATCCCTCTACAACTGAAGGAAAGAATCTTCATGGAGGGTGTGGGAAAGGGCCATTCCTTGCTCTAAGGGCCCTAGCAATAGTTTGTTGTCAATCAAGGGTGACCTCCACTCCCACTGTGTGCCTAGATTTAGTGATGTGATATGGGTGACCCCTGGAGGTTTTATGAGAGGCAGGGGTAGCTTCCAGATCCAATCCAATCGTGTCACAATCCCTATCCCTTGATTCAGATCGAAGAGAGTATTAGGGGGATACTGAGGGAGAGGGGAGGGGTATAAAGGGGAGGGAGGATGAAGTAAGAGATGGTTGATAGAGGACAATGATAGTGGGTAGGAGGGGAATAGTACAATAGAGGGAGGTGGGGGGAACCTGTCCCTAGGTACCTAAAGATGATTCCTCCAAAGAGGAAGAGGAGAAAGATGGAGATATGAGGGAAGGGGATGCAATATTATTAAAATGGGATGTAATAGCAATAGTAATACCAGATGGAGTAAAGAGAGAGGAGGATGTAGATGACATACCTGTTGGAGTGATGTCATCCTTTGCCAGAATGGTACTTGTTGGTGGAGGAGAGGATGGAGGGTTTTTAGGTTTGGTACCCTTGTTGACGCCTTCTTCATTAGCTGGACCTCGAATGTCCTCTGTGGCCATGTTGTTCTTCACCAAATTGACATCCTTATTAGGCTGAATAGGAATGTCTCTAGTCTGTTCCATTTCCATATCATGTGCTATGTTATTATTCTTGTGATTGAGAGGACAATACTTGAATAAACGCCCAACCTTATGACATCTTCGACATTGATATGGTATGCCCTCATAGTAAATCATCTGTTCTTGGGAGGTATTCCTCCACTGGATAGTAATGTGCTCTTGTAAGCCGCCCTAAGTGTCCAAATTGATGAGAATCCTCACATATGCCATCATACTTGTGGATTGGTAGGATTCGTCATATTCCATATAGGTGCCAATAGCGTTTCCAAATCGTCTGAAGATATCCTCGGACCAATATTGCAAGGGAAGACTTGGGAGCCAAATCCATACTGGTCCAATGCTAATTTTCTCAGTCTTTGGATCGAATAGAGGCATCCAACATTTCAAAAGTACAGAGGCATGTTCAGAATACCAATAGGAGGACAAAACCCAGTTTGTATGGTCGGCTTGAGCAAATCTTAGTGCAAACCATGCCCTCATGAAAGTCTGCACAAATGGGATCTCCACTAGATGGTGTCCCCAAACCTCTGGTGCCCGGGTCTTTAGACGAGAAGCCATGTAATTCTTGCCTCTGATGCGCCCTACTAGAACCCTGTCAGCAAAGTCCATTGTTTCTCTGCACTATATGTCTTCCTCCGGCTTGAGAATAATATCATCTACCTTGGACTTGTGACACCTATATTTGTTTTTAGTCCCCTGATAATGTGACTGAAATGGCACCCGTTTCGAATTAGGGCCCAAGGATATAGGGGTAGGGTTAGGGTTAGAGGAGGCAGGGTTAGGATTCCCAGTGGCGGAAATAATGGAACCGGTGAGCGGCAGAATGGTGGCAAAACTACCAGAGGGTGGAGCATAGGTGGCTAGGTGAGGAAGGCTGGCAGTCAAGGGAAAATAACTGGAGGGCGCAGTCTGGGGTTGAACCTGTTGGGGCGACACCTCAGAAACAGGGAGGTCCAAATCAGGGTTAGGGTTTAAACAGTCTGAAATGAAACCAAGGGCAGTGGGGGATGACGGTAGTGTAGAGAGTGACGGCCATGAGGCTGTGAGGGTTCTACATAAGAAAATGTTGAAATTTTTTTGGAGAAACTAGAGCTATACATACTTATAGAAACGAAGTACGTGGACTACCAGATGGAGACCCCTTCCAACGGATCTTATGAATAATCAACGACATCGAGGTCATCCATGTTGACAGATGCCTAGAAACGGAGGAAACCTCAAAGTTGCTGGTATCAAAGAATGCAAATACAGTAATGGATGGCCTGGGATAATGACAAGGATTAACAGTTGGTTGACGGTATTAATAGTAAAGTAAAACTTAAACAACAGTAAAAGCCCTTAACCCCCGATAGGTTGCCAACAAATACAGTAAGGCAGAATTATAGGTGTACTAAACGAGCGGCTAGTTGTCTTCAAGGTTTAGAACGATACCAGGTCGATGTGGAGTCTATGGTGACATGCAGTGCCCAGACCCTGATCTGAAACCCTCGCAAAAACTTAAACACAAAGTTTCCATATTCGCTCTCATAATAATAATGATTATTATCTCTAAAATTTGATTATTAATATAAATAACATAATTAACTTGAATTTATGTATTTTCCTTAAAATTCATATTATTTAATATATTTTATTTTTTAATTATTTACCTCAAATTTATTAACAAATCTATCCGTAACCCATATACACTGATATTTTCAAAAATTCATTTTTTTTTTCATGATAATATGAAATAAAAAATACTTTGCTCTTAAATAAATATAATATCTTTTATAATGTAAAATATCTTTCATTCTTTAATATCATATTAACAATAACAAAATAAATTCCTTTCTTTTTTTTAATTTTCTTTATATGGGTTTTTTTATATTGACTTATTTTGTATCATATGTGGTATTTTTATTTTTTTTATGGAAGGTAAATGTTTTGTAGAGGATTTTAGTATTTAATTTTTAGGTATTCTAGTATAATATTCATTTACTATGATTGTCGTCAATTGAGTTAGCTTTCAATCAATTCAGTTTATTTTATATGTTTATTTTAATTAGTAGAAATATATTATTTATTTTTTACATTTTAATATTAATTTAATTATTTTTATTTTTAATATTTTTTGTTTCTTTGTTTGTTATGTTATTTAAGTTTTATAAAGATTACATTAGGCTTGACTTGTGACCTGAGAAAATTGGACCTAAGACATCTAATCTATGAGAGAGATTTGAGCATTTAGTTTGCTATCGAAGTGAACTCGACAAACCTTCAAGCATTAATAGTTATGAGGATACAAAATAAATCTTCATTTAACATCAAAGCATTTCTCCTAGACTAAACTTCTTCTCCTACTATATTCAAAAGGACGAACACAATAGATCATGAAGCTAAGACACCAATGTCCCAAGAACTAGAAGATATGAAGGAGATGCAAGATAAAGGAAGTTAGAAGACCGTAGAGAAAAAAAAGAAAGCTAAAGCATCAATCTGGCCAAGAAAGACATGGAGCCAAATAATTAAAAACTAAGAAAATTATAGGTTCAATAGACCAATTTGGTCTCAATGGATGTTAACCACTATCATCATCATGAATATTGATTTCAACATTTATTTTACTATCTACATAATACTTCATAACACGATGATCGTCAATTGAGTTAGCCTAGTGAATTGAGTTTACCTTTAATTTTATTTAAATTATTTCATTATTTTTACAATTAATTAATTTTAATTAAAAAAAATTGTTAAGTTGTCTAAGTTTTATAGTGATTACCTCACACTTAATCAGTTTATTTTAATTATTTAATTATTTTTTACAATTTCAGTATATTTAATTATTTTTTGTTTGTTAAGTTTTCTTAATTTTATAAAGATTAAACCAGACTTGATCTTTGACTTGAGAAAGCCTGACTTAGGGGCAACTAAGCCATCAAAATCACTTAGGAAACACACCTAGTCTAGGCTACACCAACCCTTAATTCCGATAGTTTTTTTTCAAACCAATAACTTTTCCAACAAAGTTTGACTTAACAATACACATATATCATATATCTCATAGACTACTTTTAATATTATACTTATAATAAAATAATTTACATTATAATAATATTTTCATCAAACATCTTTATTTTTTCAGTTTTGTTATTAGATATTAAATTGTTTTGTTATTAGATATTAAAGGAATTCTTTTTAGTGCGACTTTTTGGAAGCTTTTACGATGGGTTTTTACCTTGTAATTTCTCTAAAATTCAATATGAATTTATTCAAATCAGAAGCTTGATGGGTAATCTTGTGCAATCAAACTGCCCTAGGGGTTTTCGTATACAATAAAAAGACTAGTTTAAATAACATAAATCAAGATTTCACCTCAAATTTTTACACTGAATTCTGTCAGCAAAATGTCCAAAAAGTCATACTAAAACGACTCCGATATTAAATCTCTCTTTAAGTATAAATAAAAATAAAGATATTTTTATATTGTTTGAAATTGATATAATATGAAAACATTATCAATATACATTATAATATATGTATTATATTTATAATATTTTTTTTAAGCGTACAAATAATTAAAATATAAAAACAAATATCTGTTTTCTTATAATTTAATAAGTGCTCATGTAACACTAACACTAGATCAACCTGTATTACTAAATGAACACATTTTCTCGAATGAAGATAACACTAATAACCTTTAACATTCTTTATTATTCCCAATTTATAACCAGATCCATTCAACATTTATGTATTTGAATTCAATGACAATGTACAAGGTTCATATTATAAATGAAAATTATTTATTTTAAATATTTAAATTTTGATTGATTCAATTCAATTTCATTTTATTTGTGTAATAATGGGATCTAAAATCTATTATCTCAATTCTATGCATTATCCCAAATTCATATATAAGTTCAGTGTCATAAAAATATTTAATATTGTCTCAGAGCAGATTAAAAGATCATATTTTAAACTGAAGGCAAGAGGTCTGGAGCTAGTTAAGGGGGTCACCATAAGGCCGCGGGAAAGAAAGTTATTAAAGTGTATATGGCCATGGATTTGTGCACATAATATTTTCCCTGGCCGGGTTTGGCTGGCCGGTAATGACATCAAATTTGGTAACGTCATAGCTGACGTCACGATAATATTTAACTAATACACCATTATAATTATAAGTACAAATATTTTATTCAGTACACTTGCGTGCAATTGTTAAACGATTGAGACCAACAATATACAAATCCGGTGCATGTTTTACCAAATGCATTTGAAAATGACTACTCAATCTAATTTGGCAAATCTGTTTATAGAGAATAAATCTGCTTTATAGAAAATTGAGGTGCAGATCACAATGAATATTAATATTTTATGAGAAATCTTGATGACAATGACATTTAGAATAATTCATCAATGAGTTTTATTAACAACAAAACTATATTCCAATAAAAAAACAAAAGTGTAGCTAAGTGTCCCTATATTAAGTTTACCATCAATAACAATTATAGTGTCCGCATATTAGGTTTATTATCAATTATAAATATTTATGGATTACATTCCAAAACTATTACCATATCACTTACTCTCACATTTGGATGTCACAAATAATAGTTACGTTCCAAAATGATCCCACCATAACTTTATCACATTTGCATAGAAAATTCACTTAAAAACATTTAAAAAAAATTGAAATCATAGTGTGGTTGCTATTTACTTTTCTTCGCACGAATTTCAACTATCATCCGCGCCATTTCATTCTATGAGTACGATTATCAGCATCAATTTCATTCCATAAATGTGATTTTTAGCCGCCACATAATGAACGGATGCGTGCATTATCACAGAAAAAACATTCGACGTAAATTAAAAGCCCAAACTACTATTCCGGAAATAGCTCGTGATTTGCCAAGACTGTCATATGTATATAATAAATCCATGGAAATAGCATGAAACCACGTGTCAAACTTACATTGCAATATTTCCATCCAGCTCATAGGCATCGTGTAGCCACCTGGCTTTCTTTTTCCCAAGTTTTGCTTTTAAATTAACCGTTTAATTATAAGCACTCAATTTTTAAGGAGATCAAAGGCACTCAATTTTAAGCAGGCATAAAACTTGTTCCAATGATGTGTCAAATTAACTCTTTTTTTTTTTTTGAACAAATACACACTTTCATTAAATACACACTTTCATTCATCTTATAAGTGATAGAAACTAACTACTATATATCGCTTGAGAACTAACTAATATATCACTTGCTTTTATTAAATGTAGAATTTTTTATAAAATTTTAATAATAAATATTATAAACTAATTTTAATTAAATTCATTAAATTTTAGTTTTATTAAAATATAAAATCTTCAAATTTTTAAATAATAAATTTATTTTTTTAAATAATTTTTTAATCATTAAATTTTGATTTTCTATAGTTATATAAAGAGAACGACCCACGATAATTCTTGCACTCGAAATTAAACATATCTTCTTACACTGAAAACGATGATTACAATTCGAACAAACAAAAATATAACATGTGATTATTATATTTTCTAAAAAAATATTTCAATATTATATATTAGAGACATCATGTAAGTTCCTTTAAAAGTTTGCTAGCAATAGGTCTACTACAAGAAATGCAAGCAATGCCCTCATGCGGGTGTGTTTCTGCTACAAGAAATGCAAGCAATGCCCACAAGCGGGTGTGTGTTGTGTCAATGTATAGCCTATGCCGTATTGGGAAAAAATTTAAATTCTTAAAACCATATCTCTTTCTTATCTCATTGTAAATTGTTTTTGTTTTAAGTATTTAACTTTAACTTGCAATTCCAATATTATTTTCTTGTATTTCAATGAGTTCAATCTCCTATCTCTTTCGCATACTCAACCCTGAGCTCAAGCAGTGCCATTTTCTGGTTCAATGAACCGGGAATTGTAGAAGTTGAATTTTCAATTTTCTTAATAATTTTATTCTTTTCCAAAATAACAATAATTATAAATATGAGAATACCATTTTAATTTTTAGACTTATCATTTTAAT
>APFE031601861.1:20667-61284 GCA_000404065.3 Pinus taeda | reverse complement strand
CTTGGAGATAGGCTTCATGTCATGTGAGTTGAGAGGATAAAACTCATGTATAGGCTTCATGGCATGTAAATTAGGTGCATACAAGTCATATATAGGCTTCATGTCATGCGAAATAAGCAATTATAATTCATAGATAGGGTTTATGGCATGTGAACTAAGAATTTACAAGTCATGCACAAGTTCCATCCTCAATTATGATATTTTTCAAGTTGGATATAAATAATTCCCATGCTTATTTATTTGTGATATTTTCCATGCTCATTTATTATTTTTTCCAGCTTGTTATGAAATTTATTCTAAATTATGAATTCAAATGATTATGATATTTTTACTCATTATGTATTTTCATACTCATAACGTCTAATACCATCCTTGTAAGGCATATGGTAGAAAATAAAACTAGAGATATTTCCAATGCATAGAGGTAGGAAAAGGAATGGATGTCAATACAATACATTGTAGATCCATGAAATGATATGCGATTCCATGGCCATAGAAAAGTAGACAATAGATTTGTGTCATAAAATATGTCATAGCCATGAGAAAATATGATGTGGTTCTATGCTACAATATTCATTAGGAATATAAGTAACACCACTTATAGTTCACATATGATAGTGATATAGTTGGTCGCAACTTGGGAGCATAAATGTATGATTCCCCCTAAACCCAAGGTCTTTGAACCTACCATGTTGATGATATGATTCTACATCGTGGGAATAGATGAGCCCATGTCAAACATGGTATAAATTTTATTGATTACTATTCATTATAAATACCATTGTTATACATGAGAGGACCCACAAATAATGAAATTGGACCCTAAGGTAACGAGTACAATCTAGTGAGTCTAAATAGAGAAGCCACTGTAAACCGTTCGTATAATCGATTGATCAAGAGTAAATGAAAGAAACCCATTATCAAGTAGGAGAAATCTTACCACTAATGACTCCAAGTTCCAAATTACTAGCTAATTTTTAGATCCATTTACTAGATAATGTGTTGGTGCCAATAGTAATAGATCCATCAAATGAATGAATTAATGTATCCCCCTTTAATTAATGTGAAACTATAATCGATAGTTTATGTGAAGAGATAGAATCTCCAAGTAAAACTAACATAGGTATGGTCGATGTGAAAGGTCAACAACATTGTAGAGTGAGTAACACAAACTTCACTTTCCTTGAACATATAGCATGACATATTGATGACTTGGAAACATTGTCTTAAGATCACTCACAATATAGTGCAATTATGCATAGGCCATTGAATAAATACCCATAGTGACTAGAAGAGTAACCAACCAAAGGAGTATATGACCCATAATCATGATACAACTCTTATGCAATCTATAACCCAATTGTAAGGAAATATCGTAAATAGGTTCCATGTTAAAGGATGACAATGAATAACAAATACCAATTTATTGAATATAGATCAAGGCTATTCCCTCATCCCCCATTCCCCACCCGACTCTTTTTTTGTGTTCCTTCTTCATGTCTTTATGAGAATGAAAAAAAATGGTTAATAGTGTAATGATTTGTATGAGTGTGAAAAATAGGTAAAATATTTATCATTAGAGAACATGAGTGGTTCATTGGAATGTAGCTACATTACAAGTGCATGGAACAAAAATTATGTACACTGAATGCAGTAAATATTCATGGAAAGTAATGTCCACTTGTAGAAGTTGTTTTATAGGTGAAATGTCACTAAATGAAGGAAAAATAATTAAAATGAAAAAAGGTCAAGAGCAATTAAAGTGGTGGTAAGTGGAACTAAATAAAACAATAACATAATAGTATGTACCAATACATAAGTAGCAATGGTAATAGTATGCACCAATACATAAATAACTTGAAAGAAATGGGCATAACAACACTTGTGTGGCTTTCCTTACAAAATTGGGTCCTTAGTCATGTAATGGTGTTACCTCCCTAGGTACGAGTGCTTAATAGATGACGCTATTAGGTGTTACCAACCCCCAAATAGAAGTGACATGTCCTTGGTCCACCCTTCAATCAATAGGTTCCATGTGAATAACGATGGAATGAAGGGGGAAAGAACTTTATGGCCAATTTCTATGGTCAAAGGGACGAGATGTGATGGAATATGTCATCCTATGTGTAAATATGTACAGAGGAAGAAATCATGGATGCATGAGTTACCTTAGCCTTTATTTCTCCACCCCTCTATATTACCATTTATTTTTTCTTGATTTTTCCTTGTATTACCGCTCATAGCTCGAGGAATGAGAGCTTTATTTGTATGATGTGTAGCAGTTATTACCCCCTATAGGATGGGGCTATTCATAACCCATCATGGGTTGGGACATGCAAAGGTGCCTTGTCTTCTATGAGATAGGAAAACATTGGCTTATCAACTGGGATGACCATATGATAGAGGTAGAGCTCATGCTTGGATTTTTCCCACATGATTATTTGTATGTCATGACCATCTTTTGACTTTTTATTTTTCTTTTGTTTTCCCTATGGCCATTACATGTTATTTCTTTTATTTTATCTGCATCAACCTTCGAGGGTACATTTCTAGGCCCTACTCAAGGTATGAGGATGTGTATTCCAGATCCTAATGAACCAATGCTCAGTTGGCTCGAAGAAGGGAGGTGGAATAGGGACTCATAATGTAATATGGAAGGTGGTAAGTATGGAATAAGGATGGATGGGGATATGTTATCCCAATCGTGGCTTCCAAAATAGTGCTCCTTCCTAAAGCCATGAGCCATTAAGGGAAGATGCACATGACTAGGATAGAAAATTAACCCCCATTTAAGTTCAGGGAATAAGGTTGTGGACAAGAATCTTATTTTTTCCAAGTCACTCCATAATCCATGCCAAAAGTCCCATATACAAACAAGCATAAGCACTCGATTGTAAAATGAATAAAGTATTTTTTTATTAGAATCCCACCTTCCAACACGTGCTCTTAACAAATGGGTGAGGAAAATATTACTTATGCAAGTGGCGAATATATGAATAGACCATTGCATTGGTTACAAAGTAGCTTTGAGGGGTTGTTGGTTGCTTGCTAGAAGTGATGAATAGGAGAAAATATTCTCCTAGGGTCACCCACTTTTGGTGGGTAACATTTGTCTCCAATTGGGCCATGAGCTCATTGTAGAGCACATGATCCATGCACTTGAATGGGAAGTTCATGATAACTTTAGAAATCTCTTGGGACCACAAACCTATAAGCTACACGTTACAATACAATTGTTTGGGAGAATGTGCATTGGGCGTACTGTAATTGCGTATGTTTTTCACTAAAATTTGATCCAAGTGCAATATAATCTATCATGACAACATGATATGATGATATTAGCTATGAAAAAGGAATATGCAATGGACCTACACTACCATGCATGTTATATTATTCCAGAGCTAAGTATAGTCATATAACAAATGTAATTAGCATATTAGTAGATCAATATAATACCCTTTGTCCCTATTATTAGTAAATTATGATATGGGACAAGAAAACATCACAATAATCGATGCAATATCTATATAAAAGATCATAAGGGTGGTAGGTGGTAAATTAAGATGCCCACTCTTTATGAATAGGATTCATGGATACAAGGAAACAAAAGTAATCATTCTCACACCATTGAGTGATACCTTCAAGTTTGAATATAGAGAAGTGAATGATCAAGCTCAATAATTCCTTATCAAAATCCTCCTTAGCGATGAAACGATTCATGGTATCCTTAGGGACACAATGGAAAGGATGAGGAGATGGAGGATCACAACAACTAGGTTGTTCATTACAAGGATCATATTGAAAAGGGGCCACCAACATAGGCTTATATCCGTCAAGATTCATGAACTGGGGAATAATAAGAATCACCAAGGATGATATCAATACAACTCTCTGATCATAAGGAAGATAAAGCAAGACACAATTTCTATTAATATCATCATCAGTTTCATAGATAGGGTCCTCGTCAAAATGATGGCTAGTGATTTCCCATTTCCCTTCTTAAATATGTAAGTAATATCTAGTGTTGGCCTCCAAGGGATTAATGTGATCATATTTTCCAAGGCCCTTAAAGATTACATCATTAGGAATACTATCATTGAAAAAAGTAGGGTTATCCTCAGCTTCACTTTTAATAAAATCATCATCTCCATTAAGATCTGCACCATACTTCTTTTCAAAATTAGACTTGATGACTTCATCCATGGTTTTGTCTTGATGTTATAAAAAGGAATCTTACTCTTTCACTAGTTTTCTTCATTAAATTCTTCATCATAATTAACAATCCCCTCCATTTGGAGAGTTATATCAAATATTATACAGGCTTCCTTCATAGTTTAAAAACTTGGTCTTTTGTATGCTAGGAAGCATCCAACCAATATAGGGAAAGAAGGAATGTTTTTAGGATCACATGAATTCTTAATCTAGTCATTGTGCCAAGGTGCAATAGAGATAAGAAACCACCAAATGAGAAGTTTTTGATTAACCACATCGATGTTTAAAGTATACTTGATGAGCTAGCCACAGGATCGACTACTTTAGACGAATCCCCATCAAACTATGGGAATCCTCTCAGCGGGCCTTTTACCCACTACCTATGAGTGACCCCTATAGGAGAAATGTTCTCCTAGATTTGTCTTCAGTTGATAGCCAACAACCCCCTGCAACCACTTAATAGCTCAGTGTTCCACCATTCTCCACTGCCTGAGCCAGCCATTGCGTTCCCTCACTCATTTGTTATGATAGTAGGTTTGAAGGTGGGCCTTCCAACCCTGAAGGTATGACATTTCATTATGTAATTGGATGTTTATGCTCACTTTTATTGGCAAAATTTGGGCATGTATTAGTGGGGGGATTCAACGAAAATGACGGGCATTGGTTGTAATCTTGTTCCCTTACCTCAACTTGGGGGCTATTCTTGTATCCTATTCCCGTGGGATCTCCTATATTGGCTACTGGATTTAGGAGTGGCACTACATGGGAAACCATGATTTTGGCTGTGTGGCCCCACTTCTAGTTGACACCATATATCTCACACCCCTCCAATCATTGCAACCCCATTCACATTTTTCCTCATTTGGGTCCACATTTCTCCATTGTGTCCACAAGATGTTAGCCTTCCCTTCCCCTTTCCCACACATTGGGTAAAGCTTGGAAAAATGCCCCAGAGGTTGATGCAACTAAAAATTAAGGTTAAAGCGTGTTATGGCCACAAACAAGAGGTAATGTACCATAAAATGAAAAATATGGTTGGTACAATAAAATTTAACGCGTGGGAAAAAGGCAAACATGAGCTCTACCTCCTTATTATTATGGACATCACCCTAGCACCTACGACCCCTATGAGTACCCCCTGAATCATTAAGGAACTCATGATTGTCCCAAACCCTGGTGGGAAATCAACTTCCCTACCCTAAGGGGGAATTCACCGCTCTTACACATCATGCTCTCATCCCTTTGAGCCCAGAGTAGTAAAATCAAGAAAAATAAATAAAAGGAAAAAGGAATATGAAGAACAGTGGAAACAAAAGTCCTGTCTAACTCATGTACCATGATTTATCCCTCTTGCATTCATACACCCAATGTGTGGGATTCCTTCATCATATCTATCATTGTACCATGGCATGTGGCTTAGATCCTTCCCTCTTGCCCCCACTCCATTCCACCATTATTTCAGATGAAACCTACCATTTGATGGATGTATCATGGACATGTCACACCCTTAGAGGTTGAAACCACCTAATTGGGTCTATCATTAACCTATATTGCCCAACAAGGTAACATATGTACATGTTTAAATCACATTTGGAAGGGCATGCCACTATGAATAGTCCACTTCTACCCTTGATTATCAAGCTTATTTACTAAATTGTACTAATGATTAATTTTACTAGAAGGTAAGGAGACACATTAGATCTTATATAGTATTGTAGGTGGGTCTTCATCTTGGACTTGGTCTCCCCATATGGGATCCAGGCCCTCCAGAGGGCCATAATGTTAGGTCTATTTTAAACCTCAAAACTCCTGTAATGTTAATAATAATTTAAGTTATAACTTCATTTCAAAAGATAAATAAATATTAATTCATAATTTCGTATCAAAAATTAGTAATTTATTACCTAATGATAGCGAAATCCATTTGAAAGTTTTTTTATTTATAATTTCATCTCAAAAAGTAGTTAGGAAAAAATGGTTGAATCCCATCTAAAGCATTAGGGTCAAATTTCCATCCCAAACAATCCACATAATAAGATAAAGTGAGAAAGTTATGTAAGTGAAATATTTTTAAAATTTATTGTTTTTTAAGAAACAAAAACCTCGATATTGATTGGTCTTCTCTATGTTGGAAAATTAAACTTTTCTCCAATTCAATTCTTTATTTTATGATCATAAATAAAACATATTGGCATATTTGGGTCGTCTCTTTTATATGAAAGGATAGAATTTCAAATGTTAATTGTTTTGCATCACTAAATCCATATTTACCGTTTCACATTTACTTAATACATTTATCAAATTACAATACAAATTATTAAAAAACAAATGACACCATGTAAATATATAGTTCAATGTGTTTATGTGTTTGTATCAACAAGGATGCCCACTGTCTCCCTTACTATTCCTTTTGGTAGCAAAACGCCTTAGCAAGTTGCATTTAGAAGCCAAAATAAGGGGTGATTTGAAGGGTATTTATTTGGCTAAAGATATGATAATTAAAAACTTATTGTCTTTGTACAATATTATTTTATTTTTTGATGGACCCGGATGAGATATCAATGCCATCAAGTTTGTCCTACAATGTTTTCATAAAGCATTAGGTATGGAAGTGGATTTTTGAAAATCTAGTATTTCCTCCCTTGAATTCTCGATGGATAAATCCATGAAGGCACAAACAAAATTTCCTTTTCATATAAATCTTTTTGATGAAGGGTTGAAGTACCTTGGCCTTCACCTCAAGCCAAATGACTACAAAAAATCATATTAGCAATCGCTCATTGCAAAAATTGAAAAGAGTCTAAAGGTGTGGAGTTTTTGATGATTTTCTAAAGATGGTAGGTTGGTGCTTATCAAATATATTTTGTAGGCCAACCTTGTATATTGGATTTCCTTATCATGGATCCCCAAACGTGTCTTAAGTTGTATCTACGAGTTATGTTGCACATTTTTATGGGCTAGAAAAAAAGAGGAATTCATCCTTCCATAGGTCAAATGGAACAAAGTCATTGTTCCAAAGGATTGGAGGGGTTGGGGCATAAAAATAATTCCTTTATTTTTTAAGGAATTGGAAGCTAAAGTGGGGTGGAGTCTGCTTTCCATGAACAATTCTACTTTCTACTTGCTAAGTTCTAATTTCTATTGTTGACTAGATCGGATCCCCTAACAAGAAAATCTATAATGCTTCAGTGATATGGAAGGAAACATTAGTTTCCATCTCTATAATTGAAAGTGGACTTGCATGAAAGGTAGGAAATGATGGAAAGGTGAGGATTCAAGAAGACCCCTTGGTGGGATGTGGGAAAATCTTTTGTCTCTCGGTTGCATTGGTAACATTCTTAAAAGATAATACCAAGGTTACCCTGAATCAAGTGGAAAATGAAACTTGATCCATGATAGGGGTCCAAGGATGAGCTAATGGTAATTAGCTCAATTTTCCAACTGCTTTCATGGGAATTTAGCAAAACTACACTACTCCCATAAACTTATCACATGTCAGAATATGACTCTAGGAGGATTCACTATGCTAGGTACATTTTTTATTCAAGGAATATACACCCAAATAGGATACTTGTACTTGATCCTCACAAATAGACTGAAGTCCCAATCCTAGTGGTGGAAGATATTGTGGAAATTAAAGTGCCCAAAAAAGGTTTAGGTATTCATGCGGTGCCTTATTGAAAATGAAATTCCCAGTTGGGATAATCTTCAGAAGAGGTGGAAGGAAGGGTCTAACTAGTGTACTTCATGCAAAAATGTTGAAGGATCAGTAGCACACATGTTCCTATATTAGCCTTTTACACTGAAAAATAGGTTGTTTGCAAACAATTGACTAGCATAACAATTGTATGGGTTGGATAATTTTTTATGGAGTTATGATAGTCTTAGCGGAAAAAGAAAAACAAAAAAGAAGCACACAAACATTCCTCCACTCATTTGTTGGGGTGTGTGGCTTATAGGAAACAAATACATCTTCTAGGACAAGCCTTCATCAATAGATCAGGTGGTGGCACAAGTCATAACCAATTTATCTTTGTTGCTTGTGTTGGTCTCAAGGAATTCCTCTCATGTTATCACTGTTGAAGAAATCAATATTTGTTCTCCATGGGCCTATTTTGATGGGTTTTCCTGAGAAATTGGAATGTGCAGTGGTGCGGTTTTTTTGTTCCTACAGGAGCATAACTCTTTCAAAATGTAGCTTAGTTTTGGCAGAGGATAAAATAACTATGTTGAATTGCTAACCTTACAATTTCTCTTATTATTCATCATTGAAAAAGGATGCCATACACTTCAAAGTTTTGGGGAATATTTGGTCGTGATAAATTCATTTAGTGAGACACAAAGATGCCACAATCATACATTGTTTCCTATCCTTTAAGAGAAACACACATTTTATCATATTTCATGTTGTCACATCTACATGGAACACAATGCTTCAAGATACCAAATATCTAAATCAATTTCTTAATAGATTTAGGGCAGATGGGAAATCTTCGAGTAGCTAGGAGAGAACACACAACAATGCCTCCATAGCCATTCATGGACATCATTTGATAGGTTTAATTTCTTATTTGGGGTTGGAGATCTTCTAGTATCACATTTTGTTTTATGCATATTTACACACATGCTCATGGAGGATTTTATGTCTACTTATATTTCTACATCTTTAATTTTGATACTATATGATGATGATGATGTAATATGTTTTCATAGACTTATTCTCTACTGACATTGGAAAGAATATGTGTTTTCTTTTGTAATTTTGTTTAGTTAGTAACTTTTGAACTAAATGCATCTTGATGCAACTAAAAAAAGTTATTTCTTCATTACTAATGAAAAATTACATCTTGTTTCTTGTGTGTGTGAAAGTGCAATCATAAGACCTATGAAGGAATGCCACTTCTTTTCACTTCCATAAAATAAAGTACAATCATAAGAATTAATAAAATATGTTTGTAGAGTGTTTTCTTAGAATAACATTAAGTAAAATATAGAAGGAAGAATTTAGTAGTGAAGAATGAGAGCCGTGTTGAAACTTTTGATTAGTCGATAAAAGTTCAACATAATTATCCCAATGATATTAGTAAATATAGTTGATATATGCCTTATTTTTTAAAGAAAAAAAATAAAAAATATACTTATATCAACTACATTTACTAATATCATTGTGATAATTACGTTTAAATTTTATCAACTAATCAAAAGTTTGAAAACATGACTCTCACTCTTCACTACGAAAGTTTTCCCTATATTTTTTACTTAATGTTGTTATTCTAAGAAAAATGTCTACAATCATTTTTATAAATTCTTACGATTGAACTTTCTTTTATGTAAGTGAAAAGATGTGGCATTGCCTTGTCGGTCCTATGATTCCACTTTCTTCTAAAAAAGATTAGATGGAAAATGATGTTAAAATAAGATAATTTATAGAGCAAGGTAGGGAATTTTCCAAGAATGATGAGAAGGATAATTTACTCTTTCTATTATTTTTTGCCTTCGAGGGTGAATTTTGGCTCTAAAATCAGAAAGAAGAAGGGTCAGAAGGTGTGTTACCAGTACTATAGTTTTTATTTTTCAGTATTATTTGGTCAAATTAGTGGCAGTTTCAAGGTACATAGGGCTCCATTTGTTTGGTGATTATTATCCGGTAGCTCAATTTCATAATCGTTGAGTCATAATTCACTAGTATAAATCAATCTTGAGCATGGATTTAGCATTCACCTAGATAGATCAAATATTTGCATATGCAAACCTCTTTTATAGTGCAAAATTTAAAGGAAAAATTTCATCCCTCTCATCCCTTGATAGATCCCAATAAATTTGTAGTGGTTCTCACTCTCTCTCTCTATATAATGTATAAATTTTCATTGTTTAAGTTGCATTTTTTAATGCTATTTGGAGTACATATCGTAAACTTGTAATTCTGATAATTCCAAAAAGTATATGTTTATTTTCAAGGGAAAAATGATATAAAAAAAAAGTGCCTAAAAATGATCAAAATGTAAAATACTGAAACTATTTTAAACATTATAATCATAATAACTTCTTTTCAATCACTTTTTACGTGTATTGAGACATTTTATCTATGCATTACATTATCCACATTAAAATTATTTTTTTTATTAATATATTTTTAAGTATACATCAATATTACTTGTTCTACATGTATATTTTAAATTGATGACCACATCAACATTTTTTATTAATTAATGATTTTTTTATAGGATATATTAATTTTATATAATGAATTGAATGAATTACACATCTCCCTCTTATTCTTGAATTTATTATTATTTTAACAATCAATTAATTTTTTATTTGGAAATTGAAAATTTGATTATATACTAACATTAGCAGATAATATATATATAATAATTATATATAATATAGATATATAAATATATAAATTATAATATATAATATAATATATATAAATATGAAGTGGATATTGCATAAATTTGTTAATATAGATGTTCAAATAGTTTTTCCAAATGTTGTGTTGAAATATTTTTGAAAAGTATAAGGTTAATTATTTTACTCGCGTCTTATTTTATTCCTAATTACTTTAGCTTTTTAAATTTTATATGGAATTATCCCCCAATCCTAGTGCGAGACAGACCATTGTCCCTCTCGAGACTCTCGACAACGGTGAAATGACGGGTGAAAGAGCAGAAGGGCAGCTCAACCGAGGACCTTACATGCGTGATCAGGACGATGGGGTGGAAGATAGCATCGGTGAGTTTAATGTTGGAGAAATTTGACGCAGGGTTCATAATCTTCAGGTGATGAAGGGGCATAGCCCCATTCATGCATTTTTTTTTGTGCTAAAGATTGGTTTTATGAGGTAAGCAGAGGTTCTTGGTTCACTATCCTCTGGTGATAAGCCCGGTTGGGAGGTTTTTCTTGCAGCGTGTCACTGAACGTGGGTTCATCGTGACTGTAGTTGGGTATGTACTATTTATTTTCTCCCCTCCTTATCTGTGGCCTGCTCTATTTTTGAATGTCTCTTGCAAGTTTCTCGACCCCTCCTGCAAATTTCTTATTGAGTGAACTAGAATTGACTACTCAACATGCTAGCATGTTTTTGTGGTTACCTTTTATGTTGAGTTTGTTGTTTCTATGTCGGTGTCTATCTCATATGGTATTATATTGCTTCAAATGAGAATGTATGGAACAATTCATGTTAGTAGTTTTCTATGGAAGGATTGTCCGCCTGATGGAAATGGTTTTCTTCGTGATTTGTTGAACTGGAACAAGAAAGCCTCCTATAATTCTTCATTTCTATCTTTTTATGGTTATGGTTTGTTTCTCCATGGCAGTTAGTTCGAGGAGCCAGTCTATAGCACCTCCCTTCTAAGGTGACAGACGATCTATGGTCTCTTTATGTTAATTGAACCATCTCAGGACGAGGTGCTAGTTATTTGCATGAATTGCATTGGTGGTTGGCCTTCTCGACTTGCTATGTTTTTGTATATCCTGGGCCTAATGTAGTTCACTTCTTTCTCTTTTCCTCTGAATTTGTCTCAAGTTATATTAATTGGGTTTTTCACTCACCGCACACGCAGCCGGTCTATTCTCATATTGTGGCTCGACCTATTTGGGTGGAAGGGTATACTATGGTGGATTGGTGGTTTATATATATGACTCAGCTTTCTCTGAGTGTTGGTTAATCAGTAAATGGGGGTCAGAGTCGCAGTCACAAGGCTGGGAATAAACGTGGATGGGGTTCCTCCTCTACGCAGCCACTGAGGAGAAATGACAGAAAGTCTGATGCTCATCTTATCAATGTCATGGACCAAGCATATAACACAGGTAATCCAACCTAGCAAAAATAATTGATTTCTTCACGGGAGGTAAATCTCAACCAGTGTGCTGACAATGAAGTACAACTTGAGGATTGGCATCTCTTGGTTCCTGATCTTGACCATACCCGTGGTCGTCTCACTCAGTATAAACAGAAGGTTGACCTTTACTCGATGATGAAGAGTATCTTCTCCCAAGCTATTATGAATTCTATAGGCTTTGTTAAGTTTGAGCTGTATTTCCAGGAAATTCAGAAAGAATTTCAACTTGTCCAATTTCAAATTCAGTAGCAGAATGTTCATCTAGGTCATATTTAGAAGCACATTATGTGCCTTCCTCAATCATAATTACTAGGTTCTAGCACCAAGGACCCAGTCCTGGTGTAGTCCTCTGAGGGTTAGTAGCTAGAAATATATTTTTTGTTTATTTTGATGATGTATATGTTGGTTAGAAGTACTTATTTTAGTATGTTAGGTGTGAAATGGTTTATAGAAATTGAGTCCTATAAGGCCTTGTGTGACAGACTTGATATTCTCATATTTTGGATGGCATACAATGTGGTCCGATGGCCAACAAAATTGGTTTCCCAATGGGCAAGTTAAGGCCATGAAACGTATTTGATGGATGTAACTTGATTTTTTGCAAATGAATGAATGAAAGGTCCTACAATCTTAAAACAAAAAAAATTGATATGGAATTATATTATCTCATGTGGACATCGAAATATATTATTTATGATCGAGAGTGAGTGAAATATCTTTACCACATTCAGTTGTTATATCAAAAAGCCTAGATCCATCCTAACTCTAGATCTACTAAGCATCGAGAGGGATCAAATCTCTTTTCACTCTAAAATAGGTTTGCACCTCAAGATATTTGATCTCTCTTAGTGCTTGGTAGATCCCAAGTTAAGATGTATCTAGGTTGGTTTAATTATTAATTATAATTATAATTACATTTACAATTACAATTATAATTACAATTAATTTATTTCTTTACTTTATTTTTTATGTAATTTGACCAAATCAAAATTTTTAATGGGACAAGAGGGGAAATTACAACATCTCTTACATCCTAGGCTTGTCTTCCATATCAGGTTGGAGAGCACCTCTCGGCACAACAACAAATTGAGTGACTGTAGTGAGGTTAGGTTTATTGATGTTTTATAACGTTTTTAATTAAAAATAAATAGACATGTATATCCATTTTTGTTTTAAATTATAACTAACATTTCTTTCCTATTTATTGAACATTTTTTATTTATCTTAAGAGGGATACATGTCAACTCTAGGTTGAACATGGACGTAATCACACCTCGCCCCCATATTGGGTTGTAGAATGGGTCTCTCGATGCAATAATATATATATAAATTTCAATTATTTAGGTGAAAATAAGTTTTCTAGAGATTAAGAGATATCTTACTAGGCTCAAAAGTTCATTCTCAAACATTTTATACAGTAGGTAATGTTAAAGGAAAGCAGTTGTAAGAAATTTACAGACTAAGGAAACGAAAAATATTGTCGTGTTGTTTTTTTGGAAGGTGGATTTTAGTTAAACAATGATATGTGACAAATGGTGTGTTTTGACTATTATGATAGTTTCAAGATTAGGGAAAATTAATGCTACGTTAAAGGTAAGCAACACTCTCATCAAAGAAGACAACCCAAGGTTTTTAATACCATTAACCTTGATAGGCTTGTTATACACATGTTTGTTTTTGGAATAATATTTCTAGAATTTTAATATTGTAATTAAGAATTATTAGGTAGATTATATAGATTTAATTTTTATTGAATATTTGTATAATATGTTTAATAGTTATAACAGAGGATTGAGTCTAAGTGAGTGTTACATTAGTTTAATTTTCAAATGAGATTAGGTTAACTTAATGCTATGTTGGTCAAGCCTGTTATATAAAAATTAATCAAGTCTTTAATTAGTAATTAATTAGGCAAAGGGCATGATCAAAGATCATGCCCATTCACCAAGAGGCACACAAGGCAATATTTAAGCCAGGGGCCTCCCACATTTGTAATCATCTTTCAATTTATTAATAATATATGTATTTATTCAGAGTGATTCACTCCATTTGGTATGAGAGCAAGCTCACTCCTCAGGACTTTGTTGTTGCTCGACTTGTTGCCATCATTTTACTTCCACTGTCATTGTCCCTATACTCTCATGTTCATTGTTGTTGTGCTTATCCGCTCGGTCCTCATGCTACTCACCGCGTCGAACCTCCACCCCACTTTGTCGCTTGCCCCTTTTTGTTGTTGCCTTACCTATTCCCCAACCATGCCTGTCTTCAATTGCTTCCTGCGATGTCTCTCGACAATGTGTTCCAACCTCATTCGACCATCATTCTCCCTTTCATATTCATCATTTCGGCATGCTTCTCACCATATTTTCCCTATCATATCTGTGTTTGTTCCGATTGACGTGTCCCCTCTCGACCAACACACCTTTGCAACCCTGACTATATATAGTTATAACTTTTAACTTATTAACCTATCTAAACCATATATATACATTTTATTATATAGTTGGTTATATAATATTATTATGTATTTTTTATAGCTAATTAATAAATTATACAAATATTAACTATACAAGTTAATTTAAAAATAAAAATAAAAAAATAGGATCAAGTTAAGAAAAAGGGTTAAGATAGATAAATATACACCACCACATACCCGAGAAATGACTTCGTCAATGTCGATGAATGATTTCAAGAAAATATTGATGGATCTTGAGACTAATGTGACTTGACATGGAAAATAAATCGAGGAGCTCCAAGATACCTAAAAAAGAATCCAGAGTTAGCTCAAGAAGAATACTACTCGATTTAAAAGGGATCATGCAATCCTTTCAGATATGGTGAATCAAAATCATTATCAAGCAATGGTGATGTTGACCTGTATTTCTAATAAATTGAATATTTCACTCAGTGAAATACCCCATGATAATGAAGCTACTCAAGATATCAATTCTTTGGATACATCAAACTTGTCAGACTCACATGAGAAACTTGAGTCTCCAAAATCATCATCCATGCCCCATCAACAAAATAGTAATATGAATTTTCAAAATATGCAGCTTTGGAATCAATATTACTCAAATATGTAGCTCGCAAATCAATACCACTTATTCACTCCACCAGTTTCTACATATTAACAAAGAGAAAAGCTTGGGCTCTCCAAATTTGATGGTAACAAGAAGTGAAGTGTTGCATAGTTCAATAAATTAGAAGAATATTTTGATATTTACAATATTGATAATGATGATGAAAAGATCGGCATGCATCCATGCAAATGGAAGGAAAAGCATATAATTGCTATATGTGCTAGAAAAAGATGACACTTTCTATCAATTGGAGGAAATTCAACAATGCATTCCTTAAAAGGTTCCAAGGTGTCAAGGAATGAGAGTTCTTCATGACACTCACCAGACTACAACAAAATGGAGACGTGGATGAATACACTCGAGAATGGGAAAATTTAGCTACATGAGTACCTAGGTTATCATAAATGTGTCTCATTCAATCATACACCATGGGACTTAAACCCCATCTCCAAGTTGAGCTTGAAATTCATGACATCACTTGTATAGAAGTAGCAAGACAAAAGGCAAAAGCTACTGAAAGAAGCACAAAAATATGTAGTGGCAAAAAATTGAAAGAGTATATTCGAGACGAATATTTTCCCAGGATGCGAACATTGATAACACAAAATATGTTCCACCACATCTCAGTGAAGGAGAAAAAACTAACTTGGAAATGCAAAGAATGAAAGAGGGAAAGTGCAAATGTTGTGGTGAAAAATGGGACCCTAAACATAGGTGTGCTAAAGGAAAAGTAACCAAGAACCACATTGGTTGGTTTGAAACGCATTGACAAATATTCTATCATGTGATTTTAGTTGAAGAATTATCTTAATCTTGACATGGATCACAGAAGCCTAAATTCAACTATTGAATCCCTGCACAGAAAATCTATTGCATCTAAAGTTTAGTGTTTTGAACAGGCTCACTTTTAGGTTTCAAAGTTGAGGTCAGATTTAACCAAGAACTTGTATAAATGTGAAGCAACTAAGGGTTCAGATAGTGAAGAACTAGACGTAGAAGAAATTGAAGATTCTTTAGATATTTCTCTAGAACCAAATAATGAGAATATTCCACAAGTGTCATTATCGGCCATGATAGGTATGTCGTAACCCTAGACCTTAAAGTTAAAAGGACATATCAAGAATAATAATGTAATGGTTTTGATCGATGCCGGTAGAACCCACAACTTTTTAGACTCAACTATGGTGAAAATACTCAAAATTTTCACATATCCCATGCATAACATGAAGATTATGGTAGTTGATGGTAACAAAATTGATAAAGTAGGGAAATGCCATAAAGTTAAATTATAGATTCAAGACTATAATCCAGAATCTTCATTATAAACTGTACCATTAGGAGGAGTGGATGTGATCCTAGGTATCCAATGGCTTTAGACCCTAGATACTTACTCTGCTAACCATCAAAAGGAAATTTATAAAATTTAAATGGGAAGGGAAGAAATATAAGTTATATGGGTTCCAAGCCCCTGTGAATAAAATTGTATCCTCATCTAAGATGATGAAAATGATTCGGAAGGGAGCACCAACTTATCTAGTGTATTTTCATCAATTAGAAATGCACTAATTCAAAACCACTATAAGGTGTTCCAAGACCTTCCAATAAAGTTTCCTCCTAAAAGAGAAATCAAGCATACAATCAAAGTCAAATCAAGATCAAATCTTATAAACATCACACCGTATTGATATCCACATCATCAAAAATCCAAAATTGAAAGATTAGTCCATGATATTTTAAAATGTGTCATTATCACAAATAATAGAAGTCTTTATGTTGCTCCAGTTGTATTACGTCGAAAGAAATATGGATCATTTAGATTATGCGTCAATTATCGAGGACTAAACAAAATAACAATTAAAACAAGTTTGCAATCCCTTTTATCGATGAAATGTTGGCTGAACTACATGGAGCTAAATACTTTTCAAAATGGGACTTAGGGTCATGGCGTTACCAAATCAGAATAAGCTTGGAATACATAGCAAAAACTACATTCCGAACACATGAAGGCCATTATGATTTTAATGTAATGCCTTTTGGTTTAACCAATGCACTAGCAACATTCCAAGCTACTATGAATGAGCTATTCCGCCCATATAGAAGGAAGTTTGTGTTAGTGTTCTTTGATGACATTCTAGGTTATATTAAAACATGGAAGGAGCACCTACAACATTTGGATCAAGTTATTATTGTATTAGAAGAGCATCAGTTATATGCCAAGTATTCTAAATGCACTTTTGGAAAATAAGAATTAGAGTATCTCGGACATATAATATCGGAGAAAGGAGTAAAAGTAAATCCTAATAATATCAAGGCTTTAAAGGAATGGCCCAAACCAGTTAATATCTCCAAGCTAAGAGGATTCTTAGGATTGACTGGGTATTATTGAAGATTTATTAAAAAATATGCCCATATAACTGCACCCCTAATGAAGCTTCTAAAGAAAAACTCATTTCGATGGAATGATGAAGCAGAAAAGTGTTTCGACGACTTGAAGAAAGTTATGTCTAATGCCCCTATATTTGAAACTCTAGATTTCTCAAAACCATTTGTGATCGAGTGTGATGCTTTAGATTTTGGCATAGGAGCAGTACTAATGTAGGATGGTCACCCAATCGTGTTTGAAAGTAGGAAGCTTAATAAGAAAGAATGTATCAAGTCTATACAATAAGGAAATTATTTCTATTATTCACGCATTTTTCAAGTGGAGACAACATATCTTGGGGAGTAAGTTCCTAATACGAACAAGTCATAATAATCTTCAGCATTTCCTCTAGTAGAAAACGCTATCTATAGAGCAACAAAAATGGATCAAAAAAAGCACTTCCTTCGACATAGATATATTACATAAGAAAGGGAAAGATAATGTAATATTTGATTCTCTGTCTAGGAAAGACGAAGAACCATCATTACCCACAGTTTCAATTGTTGTTCCGAATGGATGAATGAGATTCGAAGTGAATAGAAAAAGATACAGAAACAAGTGCTATAATCAAGAATTTATCTGATTTCAAATTCCAAATTAAATCCAAGGCTCTTAAAGAGTCGCATGATTCACTGTCAGTTAGACATGTAGGATTATTAAAACCTACTATAATGCATGCCATTCATTTTGTTTGGAAGGGAATGATTAATTATATTCAAAAATATGTAGGAGAATGAGATAAATGTCAGAGGAATAAAAATGAAAATATTATGACACCTGGACTACTTCATCCTTTAAATATTCTGAATCAGAAATGGGAGGAAATAGAAATGGAATTTATTGGAGGTTTACCTGTGTCTGATGGTAAGGATAAAATTCTTGTAGTAGTCGATAGACTCACCAAGTATTCTCACTTTTTTGGAATGAGCAAAGTAGACTCAGCAAAAAAAATCACTGAGATATTTTTCAAAAATGTTTACAAATTACATGGATTTCCCAAGTTCATTGTAAGCGATAGAGATGCGAAATTCAAGGGTAATTTTTGGAAGGAATTTTTCAAACATATAGGAACCTACCTCAACATAAGTTCAACCTACCTTCATCAAACAGATGGCCAAGTAGAGGTTGTCAATAAATGTTTAGAAGCCTAGCTACATTTTTATGCCATAGATAAACAAAATAAGTGGGCTCGGTGATTACATCTCACTGAAAGGTGGTACAATTATAATTACCACACGTAGGTGAAAATGACTCCATTTCAAGATCTTTACTATTACAAACCTTTGAAATGGAAGGAATTTGCTATCATCGAGACAAAACTTCCTGATGTTAAAGACCAATTAGAAGAAACCTAAAAAGTCATCCAAACTCTAAAATAAAATCTAAATAATGTAAGAAATCATATGAAGTAGTAAGTTGACCTAAACAAAACGTAGAGAGAATTTGAAGTTGGAGAATGGGTATTTGTTAAACTTCAGCCTTACAAGGATATGTCCCTAAAAAAAAAGGGGAAAACAAATTGGCACCAAGGTTTTATGGACCATAACAGATGAAAAAAAAGATCAGCCAAGCAGCATACAATTTAAGCCTTCCTGATAAAATTCATGTTCGCAATGTTTCCCATGCATCCTGCCTTAAAAAGGCATTTGGCGAACATCAATCAACACAAACAACACTTTCAACTTCAGATGACGAAGGAAGGGTCATTCTAGAACCAGAAGGTATCATATCCATCAGGAAAAAAAAGTTGTGATCACGAGTAATCAAAGATTAGCTGATCAAGTGGAAGTACTTACTAGAAGAAGAATCTTCTTGGGAGACAAAAGTGTTTTGTCAACAACACTCATAATTACGTATTGTTTAAGGACAAAGAATCATTTCAAGAGGAAGGAAATGTTATATAAAAATTAATCAAGTTTGTAATTAGTAATTAATTAGGAAAATGGCATGATCAAAGATCATGTCCATTCACCAAGAGGCACCCAAGGTAGTATTTAAGCCAGGGCCCTCCCACATTTGTAATCATTGTTTTCCCTAAGGAAAAATCGTAACGTTTTTTCATAATGAGAAAAATTACATGTTGTAGATGCTAATAATAATATGCATAATAACCATGTCCTGATTTCTAAGTATCTATAGATAATCTAGAAGACTAATCTATTCTTTTGTACCTTTCTTTTTTTTCCACTATTTGACAACTACCAGTGTTGGGTGTGGATGTAATAATAGACATTTGCGCCCCTTTGGTAATTAGTGGGAGATATTTGTTAAAATCAAATCCTTCTAATCGATGTGTTCTTTTTATTCCATTAACTTATTTCCCAGGGGTGTGTTGTTCACTTTGCTGTTGTGGGATGGATGACCTTGGAATTAAAGTGGTGTAGTTCTCGATCTCGTCCTTCTGTGAATTGTTCTCGGTGGTTTTCTTTTGTCTTTGGTGGTTGTATTTTTTTCGTGTCTTTTTTGTTTTGTGGATAGGCACTTTGTAGATGACCAGTTTGTAGACATATGCGGCATCTAAAGGCGGTATTATCATAGTCCAGGGGTTGGGACCATTGCTGATTGTTATGATATAATAACATGTGATCTGGTAATCCTTGAATAAGGTGTACCTTCACATAGATTCTAGCAATGGTGAAGATATCCTTATTTAGTCGATCTCCATCTTCTTTTAAGAATTTGCGAAGAGCATTTCCAATGTTAATACTTTATGGTGCCAAAAATGTAGAGGTAAGTTATATAGACGTACCCACACCGGCATTTTGGAAACCACAATGGTATTTGAGTCAAAATCTAGAAACCATGGTGTTATGAAGAGACCTACATTACCCCAAAACTATGGTCCTTCATGTAGTGCATATTCCTTGTCATTAGTTGTGTCAAACTTAACAATGAATAATCCTTTTGAGCATAAGTGTATGCATAATGTTTTTGTCCATATAGAGAAAATACATTGTCTTAGGGCTTCCGATTTGGGACAAAATCCATTAAATATGAAGATCACAACTTTAGAGATAAAATCATTATGGATCTCATTTACCTCAGGCAGAGTAATTGTTAGGGCTGGGATCTGAATTGTCATCTCCACAATGTAGGGACCAGGAGTGGTGGTTCATTGTTTTGTTTGTTTTTATGGCTCTGTCTTTCCTTTGACTGCATCTTTGAAGGTGGTTGGTCCTTTAGAGCTTGTCCCAGGACATCCTCCTAGAAGTCTTGTATTGAGGAAGATGGTTGAGTCGCAACCAATGTTATAATTTTGTAGCTTGAGTTCCTCCTGTAGTTCTTTCCTTGCTTAGATCAGGAGTTGTAGGCTAGATGGTATACACATATTTTCTTCAATCCTATGTTTAATATTTTTTATCTTCTCCCAACAACTAATCTTTATACAGACAGTTTTCCCCTCGAGGGTTCTGATAAAGAGATTTCTCGATGTTCCTTCATGTGGTTCTATCATGGGGTCTTCAAGATCTAACTGAAGATGGTTGATTACAAGGCAACGTTCTCACCCAACCCTTGGTGCTTTCTTGAGATCTGAGTCATTGTTTACTCTGTCTCATAGCATCCACAAGCTAAATCTATGTGCAATCCCAAGCTTCTGTAATAGCGAACGATTCTCTACCCTAGAACATTATGTACATATTCCTTCCCTGAGAATGTGATCGCACTATTGATGTAGAGTGTAATGCATAATACGATTTGCAAAGACCATTCATTGATCTGGAGGTGTCACCATTAGGGAATTTGAATCTGATTTTCTTAGTGGAGGTTTTCCATTTGCGGGGATATATCTTGTATATGGTGTGAGTGAGGAAGATATGTTAGTATATACCACAGTTGACGATATTTTTGAAGTGGAAAGAATAGAACCATAGATGTACTCTACCTGCAACTTGAATGTGACCCCAATTCTTCCGTCGATCGAGTGTTTGAGGTAGCGTGTGTTAGATTCACATCGATTTCCCCGATCCGATCTTCATTTACAAATTTCATACAACGTTTCGACCATATCATAATTAGAGTAGGGATTCATGGAGTGAGTGGTTAGTTGTGCTATAGATATAGTAAAATTTCATGTATCCCAATCAACTACCATCATCGCCCAGTTCCTCAAATGACATCTCCCACTAAGGGTCATCTATGTTCCATTAAGGGCCATGCCAATCAGAGCTAGGGATTCCATATCTGGCCAGAGTGGGGGTTGATCTTCAAAATAGATGGATGGATTAGAAAGCTCATGACCCAATCCATGTAGTATGCTTCAACTCAGCAGTGATGACACCCGTTAATGGAATAATGGGGGCCAATTGAATAGATGGGGGGCGTGATCTGCACCATAGTGAAATAGATTGGATAAATGAATTGCAGAAAATATGCATGTATCTTTATAGCTTCGGTGGAGGCACCGATTGTCTATCCTAAATTCTCCATTCTTAATCCAGACAGCACTATCGGAGAGATCATACTCATAAACCCTCGCCATTGATTGAAGTCCCGACACCGT
This sequence comes from Pinus taeda, assembly GCA_000404065.3. Taxonomy (NCBI): domain Eukaryota; kingdom Viridiplantae; phylum Streptophyta; class Pinopsida; order Pinales; family Pinaceae; genus Pinus; species Pinus taeda. The sequence goes on along the minus strand of APFE031601861.1, from coordinate 39,222 downwards.
CATATGTTGAATCCCTTGACCCGCACATTTGTAATCATCTTTCAATTTATCAATAATATATGTATTTATTCATATTGATTCACTCCAAATTCCCACTATCACAACCGATTGAGGATGAGCCTTGTTAGCAAGGAAACCTAGGATCAAACCTCAGAAAGGATGTCGCATCTGTGCCAGGGAGAGGAGACACTCTAAAATCCCGTCAGCTTAGGGATGGTGTGGCCCAGGTCGGGTGTGATCCTCGAGTGAATTTGATGGCTTATATGCCCTTGGGTCACAGTTTCTCAAGCCATGGGTTAAGCCTAGATAAACACATATCACTTGAAAAAAAAATGCTATGTTAAAGGTAAATATTATTTTTTTTGAAGAAAAGAAGGTTGAGGATTCTTAATTCCAATTGCATTTGGAGTCATGTTTATTACATTAAATAGTATGTTTATTTTGTAATATGATTTCCATAATTATTCATAATAGATAATTATTATATGGGATTAAATGTCCATGAAATATCTATAAAATATTTTTAGTAGTCACAATATTCTTGAAAATTGTTTTAAAAGTAGTTATGACATTATATTTGTGTTATTGAACTCTTATGACTTATTGTTGTTTTATTATGTTTACTTAGAAAAATAAAATAATAAATTGAGCATTGTTCACACTACAAATAGAAAATTGCATTATTATTTCATAGACAGGTAGAGGTTACATATATAGCTTATAGACTATAGATTTATCAAAATCTAGGTCCTAAGAAAGTGGGTTTGGTTAGCTAAAGAAGTAACCTAGAAACTCAAAATTACAACATGTAATTCATATGTAATAGATATGGAAGCATTAGTTCCAAGTCCCTCCCTTAATTCTTACATGTCAAATATTAGAATCACAAATTACAATAATAATTGATCTTTTTCTTATTAGTCTTCATTAGCACTTACACCCGGTCTTGAATCTCATAGACGATTCCCTTTCTTTAACCACCATATTTGAAATAACATTTCATCCATTGAAGACACAATTGTTTTTTATCATCGTTAATGTATTTGTAGGATTATTGATTCTTTAATACCCCGAAAAATACTCGATACTACATCAATCGATGGACCTATTTCCATCTATAAAGGTTCAACAAACTATAATTTTAACAATTATATAGATAAGTGGTCTAAGTATTGATTGTATTCAAAAGTCAATCATACAACTTGACATTTTGGGCATACACAAAATTACATACACACAAATATAACTTGTAACCAATGTTCTTAAAGCATTGAAGAAGGACAAGAAACATTAATTTATACTATGATACTATATTCAATAATTGGTTCTTTATTATATAAATTTTACAAACAAAATGATCATATTATACTAATTATTAGCTTCCATTTCATTCGTGCACCACACGATAAAATTGCATATAGCAATCAATAATAAATTGTTGCATAGTATTTTTCTAAAATATTAGAGAGAGACCAGGGCTCCCTAATAGGCTTGATGATTAGTTATCCACATTGCAAGCACACTACTTAAAACCTTTGAGAAATGCAAGCAGATACTTCCAATCCTTATAATTCCCTTCCATAGATATCACATGGTGTATCTATAGTTCGCCTAGAAAAAACACTTTCAAAACATACTTTAAACTATATATCCATGCCATTATGACAATATCTATGCTAATTTTGGCTTCTTCACAACAAATCTGTCCACAATCAAACTTCACACAACATCAATAACACTAGATCTTCACAATTCTCCTTCGCATGCAACTATCCACAATCCACACACAAATAAAATATTCACACAAAAAAATCATGCATTTAGACTAATCTATTGTTAAAATAAATTACCATTACATTTCTCTCATATTTCTAGGCCCTCTCGTAGGGAATTAATCCCAAAGCTCCAAATCTGATACCAACTTAGAAAAATAAAATGAGAGACTAAACATTGATCACACATAAACATAAATGACATTAATATTTCATAGAAAGTTAGATGTTACATATATAACTTATATATTATGGCTTCCTAGCAATCCAAATCCTTGGAAAGTTGGTCTAATTATCCTAAGATAATAACCCAGAAAATCACAATTATAATGAATAATACACATGTAACACTCAGGTAAGCATTACTTCCAAGTTATTTTCTGGTTATTTTTTTGTTACATTGTATATATGTTTAATTCATATATTAAATATTTTTATAATTATTAGTAACAATATTAATTTAAAATAAAATTATAACTATCTCGACTCAAACTTTTTCTGGTACAGAAGATCTGAATCTTAGAAATGTTTTTCCCTTTCAATTTCATGTGTTTGATGTTGGTTTAAAATACATGAAATCCAATTGTTACAAGGAAGGTTGGGCTTGGTTAATTGCCAATATTGAAAAATGATTTAAAATTTGGTGCCTTAGGTGGATATATAGAGAAGGAATATTTGTGTTGGTTAAACCAGAGTTGGAGGCCATTTCTATTTTCTAGATGTCATTGGCTTGAATCTCCCTGTTATTTAAGAAAAAGTTTATAGAATATGCTTTAAATTTTTATGGGCTAGTACTACAGATCAATTTTTGCTCCCATGGGTTCATTGGGTGTGGATTTTTCTCTCTAAAGTGCTTGGCGTTTTGTGTCCAAAAAGTATAGTCTTGTTCTTGAATGCTCTAGAAGCTAAATGTGGTTGGAGGCTCATATTTACTCATAGTTTTATGGACGTAGGTGGTTTATGAGAAGTGCATCCACTCCTTTACTCTAGAAGATTATATTAGCCTTAGGGATAAACCTCAGGTTAATACATCTATTATTCGGCATGTCATCCTCAACTCTTTCAACATTATTTATTTCTTCCTTACGTGGAAGGTTGGTAATGGAACAAAGAATTTTTGAGACAAGGCCCATGGCTTGGTTGTAGTATTTCCCATGCCCTGCCTTAGGCATTGATCAGCCAATTCAAAGACAAAAGGTACTCTCACCTTGATCATATCAACAATCCAGCTATGACTACTGTATAGTGTCAAGGGTGGTTATCTGTAAGGGCTTTGCAGATAGGGTTGGAATATTGGGATGTCTAGAAAGAATATTTAGAGACTTTATATGCCGCGCATATAAGATTGTTTCATTCTCACAATGAATTGGGTTGGGTCCATTCTCTAATAGAAATTTTCACTCTAAAGGTGGGGGTACCTGCACCTAAATATGGAAGCTTCTACTGAAGATGGGGAATGATGGTGGAAAGGTGTTTGGAAACTGAATTGTCTGACAAAATATTGTCTCTTTATGTGGTACATCCTTACTAAAATTGTGCCTACCTGGGACAAGATGCAAAGCAATCATAAGATTGGTCTTGGTTGGTTCATGCCTTGTAAGAATGATGGTGAATCCATTGAACAACTATTTGTTGACTGTCTGTTTATTTGTAAAATACATAACATATACGACTCTTTCTTTTGGTCATGATTATTCATGGAGGGGAAAATGTTTTTAAGAGAGGTGGAGAGGTAGAGTACAAAACGAGAATACAAAACCATTCAAATCCCTAGCTCTTATCGTTTTTTAGGGAACATAGTTAGAAATAAACAAAGACATTTTTATAGATGTGTCTTCTTCTCTGCATCAGGTGGTTATAGATGTTATTTACATTCTGTCTCATTTCCCTCAATTTGTTACTACCCCAATATCTAGAATTGGTATTCAAGAGGAGCCTAATAGTTTTCATCCTTGTGGCTTCTTTGATGGGGCCACATAAAGGGATGAATATATGTGTGGAGGGGCCTTTATTTTATTCTTATCTGAGAAACACTTTTTCAAAGTTTCTTTGGTGTTGATGGTGTTGGATGCCACCAACAGGTGAGGGGTATCCTCGATACGAAGTCCCAATTAGACTTCACACCATTTGGGATATGAGCCTCATCTGAAATATGTGCATGACCACCATTATAGTGATATTAAGGATATGCCTTGGCTACAATAACAACACAAGAGATCATACACATGATTTCTAATAAAAAATATTCATTATTTTACATGAAAAATAGTTCATAAGATAATAACTATCATTAAATCATATAACAACATTGTTGGGCATGGAATCCCCCCACAGCATGTTTTGGGGCTCAAAGCACAAGTTTTGAGTAATATTATTGTAAAGCCCCATGAATTGCAGGCGCAAACCATGAATTGTATGTTAGAGTCATAGGGTTGTCCGCCCTAAGTTTTGAATGTAGTGTTACCCTACCCATGGTCTGCAGACCATGGGATTGTAAATATAGAGCGAGGCTCTAAGTTGTGAAAAAGGGATGGAATCTGATAGATAGAATAAGATAATGAGCATAAAGCAAGATTCTAAGCATCTTGGGTTGTAGTAGTAGGAAGCGGCTCTACAGCTAAGTGCGCAGAGGCCTAGTAGAGTTCGTAGCTGAGTGCATGAACCCCTGCAGCTGAGTGTGTAGGGTGGAGTCGAGTCTGTAACAAAGGAGGGAGAATAATAAAGAGAAGTTTTATCTGAATTCCGTGTATCTGTTCTTGTGTTATTACATGTGTGATATCATTTGCAATTATACTATTTATTTATTGCGCGCATTTGTATGAATGGCGAATATTGTTAAGTATAACTGAAAGCATACAAATAAACTAAGTTAATCAACTAATATCGGGTTAATGATAAGGACTTGGGTAATAACATTGTTCGGCCCCCGAGTAGGGTTGCGCGAAGGCAGTATCTCAGGCTGCAAGGTACTGATAAGTGCGTGTAGTGACGTGCGCGCTGGATCAAACCGTGGACCACTTGGAACCCATCAAACATCCTCAGGGTGCAAAAACATGGTTCTAGCACCCTCCCATACTACTTTGGGTGAGACCTCAGTCCGTGCTCCATGGACTATTGCCGAAAGGCTAGTAGTACCGGGATTTTTTTGGCTAAATCACCTCTAAACCTGGGTCAGGCCCCAACAAGCCAACAAATGGTTCCATTGCCGGGACCGAGATCTACATAAGGGATGTCTAATGTCGTGTCACTGGAATCCAATGAAGAAAGAAATTGAAGGGTGGTTAGATAGAAAGATTCATGAGTTCACAGCGCAGGAAAATAGGAATCCACAATTATGAAAGGAATAGTGGTTGGAGTGCTACTTATATATGGAAATCCACGAAATTTTCTTTTCATCCTTTCCCTTTGAGTTGTATGAGTGGATCGCGAAGCTAGTAGATAGTCAGGGAAGGTGCAGGCTCGACACACCGATTGTGTGGACTTCCAGAATTAGTGCACAAACTAGAAGCATCGGAAGATAAGATCACGCGCGTTGTGGACCATTGGATCGATTGAATTATAGGGGGGTTTATCATCGAGTTCACGATAGACACGACAGTCAGTTACAGCAAGGCGGAACGATGCTTCCTCAAAGGATGCGAGGTAAGTACATTAAATATTTGAACACTTGGATTAAGATGTTATTGTGTGAAAAGAAGGTTATGCGAATAAATTTATGTTTAGGGCTACGTGAAGTGGGAGGATGTATAGAAATGAAGGTAGCACAGAGATAGAAAATATCCCCTTGATTTCTCCTTGGTGGGAAAGAGAGGAAGAGCTCAGGAAAGTTTCTCCGAGAAGCGTGGTCGGTCTAATAAGGCAGTGAATTCCATGCCTACCACCTCCACCTACACCACCACCAGTGTCACCACCTTCACCTCCATCTCTTCCCACACCACCTCCACCACCACCACATTTCAATATGGCGAGCATGATAAAATTTTCGGTATTCAGGGGAGTGGGCAACGAAGATCCAGACCAATTTTGGTTCGTGGTAAGGGCTGTATGGGAAGCAGAAGGAGTCATGGGGGACAATATAAAGAAGGCAACGTTGGTGAGCACATTGGAGGATTGTGCACTGACATGATACATTAAGCATTCTAATGACCATCCAAACGTGGGGGTCGCAGATATCCAGGCCTCGTTGAACGGGGAATTTAACAGGCCAAAATCAGAGACACAATCGATTATCAGGTTTAAGGAGATCGCGGTGCTTCTAAGAGAGACCCCATGGGATTTGGATTAGAGATTGAAGAGTATGATTCACGAAGCCAACATGACCCTGATAGATGGGCAGAACCGTACATGGTTTGTAGCATCACTAACAACACATCTAAGGACAACACTATCGCAGCAGAAGTTATCTAGCGAGGCTGAAGCATTGGAGATTTCAATGAGACTGCACGAGACCCCAATACAAGATCTTGGCCTGGGAGTCCAAAAAATCCACACGCAACTGCAAAATTTGAGTTTGGAAATGCAAAGCTTGAAACAGGATAGGACAACTCACCCAAAAGCGTGCGAGGAGGTATGGTGCATAAGATGCAAAGGCTAGGGGCATGATAAGGACCATTGTCCAGTATTCGCAAACTACTTGGCAGGAGGAGGGCTGATGCCATTAAGAGCAGAAGCACAAGTAGGATCGAGTACGCTGCATGAATTATGATGCATGATCTGCCAGATAAGAGGAAAACACGCTATGGGTAATTGTCATATATTGTAGAAGTATATGTAGATGTCCCAACAATTGTTCTGTAATTTTTGCAGGTTGGTAGACCATGATGAGTGCACCTGCAGAAGTTATGAGCTAATGATGGATCAGACTCCTGCCTATAGAGTGCATACCAAAACACGAACCCTCGACCCAAATGAAGGAACGACGAGGGTTGGATTTTAGGGGCGCGGATGAGGTTGAGGTGGAATGGGACCAGGAAGGGGTCGCAGACAATTAATTTGTTCCAATTGCAAAGGGCCAAGGCACTATGCCTGCGATTGTACGAATCTGACAATAGCATCATGTTTACACTATACTCAGTTTGATCATGAGACAGAGGACTGCCCTACCCTAATAGTGAGGCTGTGCAATAAAGGGATACTCTAGCCTCCCCCAACTCAGAATTTGCAAATGATGAGGTCTAAACTGCGTGAGGAGGACCCGAATGTAAACATAATGCTCTGAACCAGTATCACAATAGGAGATGACAAAGGTAAGTAGCCTGAAGAAAGTGCGTGGGTTCACAAGGCTCCTATAAAGGAACCTGAACTTGATTTGGAGTGCGTGAAGGAGACATTCATGGAAGCTAAGAAGAGCTTCACGAAGGCCTCCACTTCAGGTAGTAAGGATCACCTAGAGTCGGAGATGGATCCTTCAATGATCACTACCTTTCTGGAGACACATATGAAACTATTGCGCGATAATAAGGTTGTGAAAGGGTTGTAGGAACTTATCACTAGGTGCGCTGGGTCAGAAGAACCACGCATAGTCCGGAAGCTTGGAAAGCACACATTGCGAATTGGAAAGGAAATGAGATTGATTGTGCAAATGAGGGAGTATGAAATGGATCAAGTAATTCTGGATCTAGGATCGGACATGAATGTGTTGCCAAAAAAGACATGGGAGCGCATGGGTAGCCTCGCATTGCAATAGTCCCCTATTCAATTACGGATGGAAAACCTACAAAATATCCTACCGATGGGAAGATTACAAGGGATAATAGTACACATCGAAGGTGCGAGCACACTTGTAGATTCCAAGGTGATAGAGATTGTTGATGACAACAATCCCTATCTCATACTACTAGGAATAGACTGGGCCACTGATATGAATGGAGTAATAAATCTAAGGAAGTGCAAAATAATTTTTGAGAAAAAGTCACTATGTGTAGTGGTACCTTTAGACCCTGTAGAAGAAGTGTGCTACACAGAGCTAGTGGACGAAAATGAGCTAGACTATATCTACAAGATAACCGCTCGGGAACAGGATTGGGTGAATCCTACAGCAGATGGCTGAATTTTGTGGGAGCACGAAAGCTCTTGCACATCAGATTTGGATGAGGAAACAGAACGAGGGCAAAACCGGTTACACGAGGTAACCACGCTCAATTGTAACATGATGGTAAGATGACTATGCTGGATGACAACATAGTCAAGAGATGTGCCTGTGTATGATGGGTTGATGGCGGTGGATGAATTCCTAAGCAAATTTGAGAGCGAAGTACCAAAACAGCAGCAGTTCGATGCTCTGAAATGGGCACTGTGCATTAGATTCGCAAGGTGGTGGGGTATGCATTAGAGAAGTATTGAGAGCTGGCATGAATGGAGAAGGGGGATGCTTATACAATTTGGAAAACCTCAACTACGGATGGGAGATGGTTATGAGGGGCAAAACAACTTGCATGCCCACCTTTCCAGATGGGTACAAGTGTATGGTATGTAGCCCACACAAACACACACTGCTATCATGATAGGAAACAAGAACAACAAGAAGAAGCAGGCAAGACAAGTCTCTAAACAACGAAGCATGATAAAACCTAGCGCACCAAAAATCATACACAGGGAAGCCTTTGACAAGGTGTGCAAAGTGCTGAATAGGGTCCACCATGTGAGACGCACCAATTGGGACCTGCGCATACCAATGGTTGTATGGGCTTATAGGACCATGTGCAAAACTCTGACCACGCAAGCGCTTCCGAAGCTGAAGTATGAAGTAGGGGCTGTAGCCCTGTGGATCATGTGAAGACGAGTACGCGCATAACAACACCCGTATATATGATGGTATGCACAGACTGGAACGAAGAAATCACACAATTGCACAAAGTAGAACATATAAGACTTGAGGAAGAAATCTGATGGGGAAACTTTAGAGTTCGCAAACTTGAAAAAGACCAGGTATGGCTAAGGGAGAAAAGTGCTTTAATGGACGTAGAGGTCAAGAAGCTGGAAAATGAAATAAAGGAAGCATTTCTTTTTGAAAAATCGAGGATGGCAAGGCAAGGTGTGTACAATCATACTGAAAAATTGTAAAGCTATCATCGTGAATTGGTTACTCTGCTTCCATGGTTGAGATCGCATCTCGCCAAACGTAGTGACCAGCGCAGCGCACTGAAAACAGTAGAGTGCATGATGTCGATCACTGCAATGGAAGATGGGGATTCTTCGCGAACCATGGTGGAGGACACGATGAAGCACTGCACAAGTGGTGCACCCACTTGACTAGCCATAGGAAGGACAGTCTTAGTGCTCCAGGCAGTTGAAAGGGAGCATGGGACTATAAAATATTCTGCCTGGGGGCTATGTGATATGAGAGATGTGTGCAAGAGCAAGACGTCATAGGGTTCATGACCGTGCATGGAGGGTTGCACTGCCGTGCGGGTTGGCTAGGAAGTGACCACTGGTGTCACTATTCATGACAGGATGTCCGATTTGAGGCCAATGGAATGGGTGGTAGGCATTTAAGGCACGAGTTATGGGCAAGATTTGGGAAAATCTACCTCCAAGAAAGCATTAATGGCCCAAAATTGGGGGGAATGATTGAATTCAAATTTGAAAGGTGCTATAAAACTCACAGGGTTGGCAAGCGAACAACACTTGGTGATTTGAGAATTGAGTGTTTGAGTAGAGCACAGAGTGTTGAGTGCCGAGTGATAATTGAGCTCCTAATTTCGTGAGAGACAGGAGATAGTGTAGAAATGATGATAGCCACTAAGAATAGGTTAGGAATTGAAGAGGTAACCACTGACAAGGTCGCACAGACCCAAATAGTGGGGGATGTCCCAGAAGGCATCGAGGTGGTAACAAAAATCCCCAAATCACCATGGACGCCGCGGTGGAAGAAGGATAAACAGACAATGTGTCCAGTACGCATGTCCCTGAGGAATCCGTGACACAACAAATTATCAATGGAAGAAAAAGGGAAGGCAGACACAATTGAAACAGATGAGGAAGAAGAAGACTTGCAGGCCCTGATTGCCACCGTAGAAAAAGAAGAATATGTGGAGGAGGATATCCAACTGTTGCAGTCTGTAGCAAAACTACCCCCGTATGTCCCTCCATGGAAAGGGAAGACCAAAGTACCAAAGGATCTGGATGAAACGAAGAGTTCACTCCAGACCACGCTCCTCCCCGATGGTATCGTATTTGAGGGCACGCATCTAGGCCGCGTACCAACCATGAAATTCGAAGACTGGGGCCTCGGTAAAGCGAGAATTTCCCCACACCTAGAGACCGGGAATTTTATGAAGTAGAACACCGAGGGGGTGGTGATAACACTAGAGCCACGAAAATGGTTGCGCGGTGGGGAAAAGGCCGAGTTGCTGCACTTGTTATGGATTCCACATTTTCACCACGCACCCATCACCATTTTTGTCATTAGGTAGATGCTTTTCCTGGTGCATGATGGGTATCTATGGAGCCTATTCCCATCGCGACAGACCTCATCCACCATATTTGTCAGCTTCCTTGTAAGGGAAATGACCCTGTGACTATAGCCAAAAAAACTAGCGATTTGGCTCTTACAGAAGCCATGAAAGCGAAATATAACCTGGAGAAAAAGAAGAGGGACTATGCCATCTCCAGCATCAAGGAAAAGGGGGTGCACACAGCAACTCAACTCTTGGCCTGTAAAGTGATGAGAAAATGCCCTGTCGATGAGGTACTAGTGCTGGTGGTCACGTTGGCCGAGCAGTACGCAGAGGGGGTCCAGTTCAACTGGGCCGAATTCCTCTGTGAGGAATTTTTGTTAAACTATCGCGAAGCCCAGGAGTAGGGTAAGACCTTCCACTACATGTGGTTGCTCTTATCCATCTTGCTGATAGCGGGAGAACTGCCAGAGGATAGTCAGTTTCCCAACATTGACTGAGACTTACCAAAGGCCGCGAAGTACGCTTCACTCTGGGCCACCAAGGACACGAAACGAATTCACGATACAAAAATTTTATGGGTGCTCATGGAGGCGAGCATTCGAATGTGTATCAATAGGAGGCCGCACCTATCACCTACGGTGCAAAATAGTCTGCAGAGTTTTGTAGACTTTAAGGCAGATATGCACAACAATTATATCAGGGCGCAAAAGGACCCGGTGAAGCAGTGGACAAAGCTACCATTTGTAGCCACTGATGATGCAATCTTCATTGTATTGGAGACATCACCTATTGAGTGGCATGCCCTAGATTTGGCGGAACTGGAGAAAGTGGCTGCACAGAAAAAGAAAGATGATGCCAAGTTGTGCGTCAACCAACTGGCCATGAGAAGGTGGAACGAAAAAGCGGCAGCTAAGGTAAGGGTAGTACGCGAAGCGGCACAGGAAGCCGCAAAGCAGAAGAAGGCTGTAGAAGCAGAAGCAACAGAGTAGACAGCTCTAGTGTCTCCAAATGTGATGGATCGGATATCACTTAACATGATGAAAGACATTGGCCTTAACCTAGCTGCGCTTCCTTGGGAAACACTATATGAGTTACAAGATGGGATAATGGCAGACCTGTGGGCCACGGAGAGCTGCGTGGTCTAGGTTCTTAGTGAGTAGAAAATTAACATAGAACAACTCAGCTTGCACTGCGACGAGTTGGTGTCACAAAATCAATAGTTGTTGAATACAGTAGACGACGCTTGTCAATGCGTCCCAGAGCTAGCCATCACAGCAGATCTACCGGCGGAAGTCCGGATCCACAGTTTGGCAAGTGGAGTCTGTGATGGGAGAGAAGAGATGAGAAGGGTGCAACTGGAGCTAAATCTCCATATCGTTGAGCTGTGGTTGAAGGCGCAACCTTCCACTCACCCAGAAATCAGAGAACAACACAACATCACTATTACAACATGGTTGGAAGATATTGGAGGTGTAGTGCGTGACTATACGAATATGTTGGAACAGGTACTAGAGGTCCTCATGACTTTGCAGGAGGATCCCAACATCCAATGGCTGGAGACAGAGGCTCACTAACTCTAGCAGCAGTACAACAACATCTGAGAGACTGCGCAGATAGTAAGCCTCACTCAACAGCTTGCAAGGATGCAACAAGCCAAGGCATTAAAGGAGCAGATGGATGTGGCGCGCCACAAGGAAGTAGTTATCAAAGCACGCGTCTAGCCATGGATTGATGAAGCCTTCACAATCACGGTAGATATTGATGGAAAGCACGTGCAGATTTAGGGGATGCATGCACAGATATAGGGCAACATGCTAGAAATAGAGGTATCAGAAGAGAGAATACACCAGGTTCAGTAAGCAACATCTCAATACATTGCAGACATCAAGACTGTTTGGGACCAGTTGGAGGGACTCCATGCCAAGATTGTTGCGCAGACAGAGTGACTTGATGGTGAGTCACGATGTTTGTGTTGGGGGCCTGTTGGGCATGGAATCCCCCCCACAACATGTTTTGGGGCTCAAAGCCAGAGTTTTGAGTAATATTATTGTAAAGGCCCGCGAATTGTGGGCGCAGAGCGCAAATTGTATGTTAGAGTCATGGGGCTAACCGGCTTATGTTTTGAATGTAGTGTCGACCTACCAATGGTCCGCGGACCATGGGATTGTATAAATAGAGCGAGGCTCTAAGTTGTAAAAAAAGGGATAGAATCTGATAGATAGAATAAGATAGCGAGTATAGAGCAAGAGTCTAAGTATCTTGTGTCGTAGTAGTAGGAAGAGGCTCTGCAACTAAGTGCGCAAAGGCCTAGTATAGTTTGTAGCTGAGTGCATGGACCCCTGCAGCTGAGTGCGTAGGTCGGAGTCGAGTCTGTAACCGAGGAGGAAGAATAATAAAGAGAAGTTTTATCTGAATTCCATGTATCTGTTCTTTGTTATTACATGTGTTATATCATTTGCAATTATATTGTTTAGTTACTGTGTGCATTTGTATGAATGGTGAATATTGTTAAGTATAACTAAAAGAATACAGATAACCTAAGTAGATTAACTAATATTTATTTACTAATAAGGACTTGCGTAATAACACTATTTGGCCCCCGAGTAGGGCTGCGCCAAGGCAGTATCTCAAGCTGCGAGGTACTAATAAGTGTGCGTAGTGACGTGCGTGCATGATCGAACTGCAGACCACTTGTAACCCATCAGAAATCCCCAGGGTGCAGAAGCCTGGTTCTAGCAGCCTCCCATACTACTTCGGGTGAGACCTCAGTCTGTGCTCCACAGACTGTTTCTGAAAGGGCTAGTAGTACCGAGATTTGTTTGGTTAAATCACCTCTGAACCTGGGTCAGGTCCCAACAAGCCAACAAACACACATCCAACAAGATAAATACCAAAGTCAATGAAATAGTTCATTTTATTTAGTATGAATGAACATAAACATATACCATAGACATTTCAATAATAGTCATACAACATCCATGATAGACGCATAAACCTGGTTCTATCATCGCTCAATACTATTTCGAGTGAGACTGCAACCTATGCTACGCAGGTTGTTTCCGAAAGGGCCAGCAATTAGGGTTTTGTTGGTTGGCACAGATAATGATGAAAGCCAAAAAATGGTTTTGTTGTTGGGACTGAGATCTTGCTAAAGGGATGTGTGATAAATGGTTCCCCATGAAGAAAGAAAATGAGAAGTGGATTGATCAAAAACTGTACGCGTTTGCAGCACAAGAAAACAGAAATCCATGCTTTTCCAAGGAAGAGTGGCTAAACAGATACTTGTACATAGACGAGATTGAAATCTTCTTCTACTCTTTTCCTAGTGAATTGCATGAGTGGCTATCCAGGTTAGTAGATAGTCAGGGTACGTGGAAGCTTGATGACCCTATTGTGTGGACCCCAGAACTGGTGAAGTGTTTGGAGGGTTCAGAAAATAACATGGCATGGGTCATTGATCACTAGATCGATCGTATTTTAGGAGGATTCATCACTGAGTTTGTGATTGATACGACCATCATCTATAGTGAAGCACAATGCAAGTTCTTCAAGCGACACAAAGGTAAGTACTTAAAACCTATGAAGACCTAGATTAAGATGTTGTTGTGTGAAAAGCGGGTTATTCCATTACATTGATGTTTGGGACTACACGAAACAAAAAACCCTTCAAAAGGAATGAAGTGTGATGCAGGAAAGTGTTCCCTCTGCAGACAGAGGCAACCCCTTTAGCCCTAGAGTGGGTCTAGTCACAAACAAGGACAGATCAACAATAGCTTTCCTTAAACAGTTCGAGTTGGAGGCCTACCTCAACCAGTGGTCGATGGAGTTTTGTTGCGCTGCTTCAGCTTCCGCTTCCTTCTCCTCAACGAGTGATCAACCTGAAACAAAGCAAAGGAAGTACAACAAAGCACGTAACGGGATACAACAATGAACTATTTACTCACAAAGTCAAGAAGTCATGAGCTATCAAGTACATTACATACAAGACATAGGAAAACATCATTGATTGCATTAATAATGAAATAAGAGTTAGCTTACAACCAAAGTCTTGACGTCACAAGCCTTCTCAGAAAGAGTCTAGCCAACATGTTCTTCAAGAATTCACTCTTTGAAGATGGATCTCCCAACACACAAGAGCTCTCCCACTCATGGGTTTTACACAAGATTAAGGGTACTTCACAACCTTCCACAAGCTATCAACAATCCCACACTTGTCACTCTCACACCAACTATCTAGCAAACTCACAAAACACTAATAGCACTACTCCACTAGCCAACTATCAGGAACTAACCATGCATATCAATGGTGAGAGTTTAAATAGGAGAAGGAGTCTCCATGAAAGGTGGAAGAGAGAGCTTATCATCAAGGAAGGTAGCACAATTGACGGAACTGCCACACCAGGGAAGGAAGGGCGACATAAACTAGGCCAACAACCAGGTCTGGAGTCATCTGGAAGGTCGACTATTGGAACAATTCGCCCAATCTGGGTCATCGCGGGAACAAAACTGATCTTCGGTGCTGACATCGCAAGTGGTCAGTGTAGATAGTTAGATCATCGCCGAAGAGACCTCATAGCCCCGCGCTGGTGCATAATTTCGAGCCATCGCGGGAATCAAGTGTACTTCCACACTAGCAACGTGGTCGATCTGTTAATGAGTGCCTTTGAGCGCGTTTATTAAATTGATAGCCTCGATGAGGCAGAAAACTTTGGAAAATTGAGTCAATTGGCAGTTTAGGAGAGCATTTTTCTATTAAGAGCATGTTTGACTTGGTCACATGACACAGTGGAAAGAACCGGGAGTGAAAATGGTGATAAATTACTGTGTAACAGATGCCCCCTAAAGTATGAAGCCTGAGAGAGTGGGAGGGGTGAAATGCTTTACAAAACAACTAAGTCGGAACACCATCTAGAAGGACCTGTACGCAAGTACAATATCTCTGATAGTGAAGTACATGTCATCTAGGCATGGACACAGCCATCCAAAAGATGTATAAATTAGGTCTGTGGTATCGACGAAACCATCCAGCTAATGAGACCATGAAAATGACAAAGGTATGGTCGCAGCCATCCATGAAGACTCAGGTATGGGTGCAGCCATCCATCAAGGAGTCATGTAATCACGAACCAATCCACGCAGCCCAAGCATGTGTAATCTGAGCCCAGGGTCTTGAATCCAACTGACCATAGTACAATTTCTAACATGTGAATAGAGGTACTGAAGTCGAGCATGAGAGAAAATAGCTTTATTACTGGTCGATGATGTAAACCGTTAACAAGCGCGAGAGAAACCACCAATGATGACAATGGTTCTCAAGGTACCATCCAGTAGAATCTACGAAACTTGAAGAAGGAGCTGAAGTCAAACACTCGTGGAATCACCTAATCGACGACCCATGATGCAAGTCAACCGCTAGGTGTGAAGAACTTGCCATTGAGGCATGAAAGCTCCAAAGTACCAAAAGGGGGTCTCTAGATCAATCTCCTGGATAATGAGCTGAAGTTGACAGGAGATGCTCCATCGCAGGGGGCCATAATGTTTCCCCCATCAACAACATGAGACAAGGAACAAGAGGTAGATGGTGAAACAAAGTATCAGAGGAGGAGACAGAGGTGTAAACTGCAGAAGGATTATACTCTTGAACATGTCGACGACATGACTTCCGAGGGTGGCAACATTTAGGTACCATGGGATCAGAGGCTTAATGACAACGGCATGAAACAGATGGAATAAGGCTAAATGATAACTCAAACCCGCGGAATGCCAAATGACGATGTATGGATATCCCAACCCGACAAGAAGCAGAAGTGTCGATGTCCAAGAGTGATTAGCTGCCATAGACAATCAATGATAAACCTGTTGTGGAATCCAACCTAGTAATAGTTTAATGAGCCCTAGGGAGGAGAAGCTCGAGTCTCGTCATGGTGACTAGTCCAATGTCATCAGGGTTTAACGAGCCCGACATAGGCAAAATTCAGAGTCTTTTGCATGTTTAGAGAGTTTGAAAAAGACATGAAAAAGAAAACTCCAGGCGGGTCCTTTTTCGTAAATTTGTGTCTCTCGAGCCTGAAAAAGTATAAAATGATACTCGAAAGAACCGCCCAACCATTACGATCGAGTACTTTTCATGATTAGTGACTTCGACCGGAAAAAGTAGAAAAGCGACCAAAATCACGTCGTTTCGTAACCATTAACAAGCCTGAAACGATAAAGGCCCGACAATATTTTCGCCTTTAAACGGTCAAAAAGGAGCTTAAAGGCGACCGCCTCTTATTTTCTTTTAACTAGTCGAGAGGAGAAACTCGGCTATCTTTTCATGTTTTAAGTCAGAAAAGGGCTTAAACATGACATCATGGATCAAGTGTACACGACTCCATCACCTGTAGGCCTGCAAAAAACACGTCACACGTAAACCCATTCGATATAAAATGAACAACATAGCTAGAGAAAACCATATTTTAACTTAAACATATGATAAAAATGAGGAAAAACCCATATTTATAAAATATAATTTTTTTATTTCAAAAATTACTATAAAAGGGAGGTTAATCCATTGATTTTTTACCATTGTTACTGTTCATTCCACTGTGGAGAGTTTTAGAGCACCAAAGTTGGAGAGCTAATTCTGGCGCGTTCATCCATCGTTCATCGTGAAACTTCATCCAGGTAGGTAGACCTCATCCTACACCTCAATTCAATTTCCTTTTTTATGCATTCGACCGTGGAATGTGTGAGTTTGGGCAGATTTTTCAAGCCGAGTTCCGCCGCTCGGTCATCGCGGTTATACCCATCGGGTCTGCGACAGCCCAAAAAATTTTACACATAACATGCACCGATCATTGCAGAAAAGTGATGTACTTCCATGATGACTGTGGAAAAATAACACTAGGGCCCTCGTATTATCGCGTCTATTTTAGAAACAGACGCGATGACGATGCGCAATCATTTTTTAATGCAAATTACGTTTAGAATTTTGCAAAAAAGGTGATAATTTATTTTTTCCGTCATGTAGGGTATAATGGCGTTCATCTCGCAAGGACGATTGCATGATGACAATGATATCCAAGCTTTCGCCGATGTGGGGTGCCGAAACGCATTGCGAGCATGCGGGTTGCTCAAATTCTTCCTTACTCCGCACCTTCGGTCACAGCCTCTTTTACTGGAGCTATTGGTCCGGGCCTGGAATCCCACTGATGGGAAATTCATCATCCGAGGCTGGGATATTGAATTTGATGCCACAGACATATATTTTTTGACTGGGCTGTCCCATCAGGGTGAGAGGCCAATCTTGGAGGGCCAACATCCTGGGGACGAATCACTAGAGATGATTATGGCACGAGTGTGTCCCCAGGCACGAAAAACAAAGAGCGGGAAGGTGACAATCCCGACAGTGAATGAAAGGATTCCTCATGCTATGTTATTCATGGTGACACAGGCAGCGGGCTCCCAAGCCCAACATGAGGCTTTGAAGACTCATCTCTGGTTGGCTCTCGAATGTCTCAATCCAACCATGTTTAATTGGTCAGACACAGTGACGGCAAATATGAAGAGGCAGCTTACTTAATGTCGTCGAGGAGAGATGAGGCAATTTGGTTACGGGTCCATCTTAGTCCCGCTCATGCTAGAGTGGGTGCTGGCACTACAGTTACAGGACATGGATTTGGATTTGCCCAGACCACATGAGACCAGAGCTACACGGTGGGCACATGTCATGCCACGAAGAGGTGGTGGACGACCAATATCATGGGGCATACTGTTTCGAGAGTGGTTGGAGCACTAGGTGATCTCCGTCGAGGATTGGTCATACGCTGGCATGGACTTCCGCAGAGATCCTGACATGCAACTGGCCGCTGGAGAGAAATGGGACAATGGTCGTAAGACACTTGATCACATTATTTTTGCATTTTGCATTTTATTATGTTTTTAGACTTTGTCATGTATATGTCCTAATAAAGAACACTGTGGAATTGCAGATGTGGGACCAGTGAGACCTGTTGGGTTGGATCCAGAGGCATAGAGGGATGCACATGGCATCGGAGCACTGGCCATGGCTCCCCCGGCAGATAATGAGATGGAGACAATGTCTGGAAACCTCGAGGGTCTGATGGCGGGGATCCCTGACTACATGGGAGTCGAGGAGGTCCTCGTAGCGTTGCAGATCCACACAGTAGGGGTGAAACCCAGGGTGCACTGCTTGTTAAGGTGGGTGGCACGGGCGGCAGTGTGCTACAGGGAGCACAACCCACCACAAGTAGACGCCTAGGTTTATTTCTTGTTGATGATTTTGAGAGACATGTGTCTCGGATGTATGGAGAGCACAAACTTTGTTTGGACATATACATTTATTTTTTGAGTGCCTCGGTTCGCCACACGATATATATATA
>APFE031601861.1:0-20647 GCA_000404065.3 Pinus taeda | reverse complement strand
ACATATTCCTATGGTTTATTGTGTTTTTTATGCTTCTATCTTGCTGTTTTGATTACATGTTACGTAAATGTCTATCTAATACATGGTTCGCCAATGCATCAGTTAACGTGTTTAACCTTTGTGGAATGTGTTGATATGTGATGAAATAAAAATTCATTTCTAACAATTTAACACGTAAATACAACCTCAAAATCTGATGGTCTCTGACGGAATATCGCCCGTTAGATGGTCAATTTAACGAGTTGAGAATCCAGGTTCACAACCAATGTACGAATATCGAGATTAATCGCCTCGGCTAGTAACTCAATAACTGCACTATATTCAGTGACATTGTTTGTCATACAACCTAGACAAATGCCTTGAAGGTCTACTAGCTCACCATGAGGATCGTAGATCACCCATGTTGCAGAGGACAAGTTGCAGGTACTGCGGTAGGCACCATCAGTGATACCAACATCAGGTGCACTAGACATCTACACAAGAAGCAAAAAAAAACACAATAAGTGGAAATCATGCTGACACACTAAGCCAAAACATGAAAATGCACACACACAACACACCTGCTAAACACACGTATGTACAAATCAAAGTGCATGGAAACCATGCATAATACTTTTTCAAGTACAGCCCATTTCGGGGCTTATCCAGAGGATTCCCTTTATAATCAATCAACTCATAGGCCCCTTTCTGCAAAAATCACTTTATAATATAAGGCCCGTGCCACATGGGCTCGAATATGCCTTCCCCCAGCTTATCATTCGCTTGATCGTAGAGCAGGACTAAATCTCCCTCAACAAAAGAATGAGGATGAACAGTATGATTGAAGTGAGTTTTCACTCTCTTCTTCTGTGCTTCGATAGCTAGGGAGGCTAGTCGACGAATCTCGTCTAACCGCTCCAGGTAAAGAAGGTGCTCTTCTACCGGAGTAGTGTCGGTGAGTAATTCAACGGCTAATTTCAAAGAAGGGATCTCACACTCGATGGGAGGGGTAGCCTACAGTCCGTAAACCAATTGGAACAGAGTCAAACTGGTGGCATCCTTCATAGAAGTTCGGTAGGCCCATAAGGCAGAGAACAACATCAAGTGCCAGTTAGACTTGTGCGTGCCAATGGTTCATTGAAGCATCATAACTAGGACCTTGTCGATGGCTTCTACTTGGCCATTGCCCTGAGGATAGTATGAAGTCGAGCTATCATGCCACAAGCCTAGCTGGGTTGTAAGCTTAGTCATCATATCATTCCGGAAATGCTTACCGTGATCAATGATGATAGCCTGAGGGACTCCGAATCGTGAAATAACATGATTAAATAAAAATTGCGCCACTGTGTGACTGTCTTCAGATAGTGTGGGCATCGCCTCGGCCCATTTTGTGAAGTAATCAATGGCAACGATGATATACCCATGCCCCCCAGCTGAGCGAGGGTTACAGGTCATATAATCAATGCCCCATTTTGCAAAAGGGTTGACGGTAACAACAGGGTGCAATGGAGTTGGAGGCGCACGCATCTTCTGCTGGTAGATTTGGTACTCGTGATAGGAGCAAACGGCAATAATTTAGTCCTTAAAGATGGAGGACCAAAAGTAACCGGCATGGAGGATCTTTTGAGCAGTAGCATATCTCGACATGTGACCACCACAGGCGCCAGAATGGCAGTCATTTAAAACTCGCTCAGCTTCCTCGAGCGTTAAACATCAGTGAAGAACAGAGTCGGCACCGAGATGGTACAGGGTGTCCCCAATAATATGATAGGGCTAAGACTGATGGCGAATCCATCGCCGATCATCCTTAGACACATCGGCATGAAAAGAGAACATCTGCAGATAGACAATGATATCCCCGTACCAGGGATCGAGAGTGCTGATTAAGAACAGGGTTTCGTCTGGAATATGGTCCTCTAACCGAGAGGGTGCAACAAGAGATGGCAAAGAGCAAAGCAACTCAACGAAGACAAGGGATTTCTTAGACTTGGCAGTGGTGAATTCCAAATCGAACTCTTGGAGGATAACAATCCACTTTGAGTACTTGCCCCCCAGCAATTGACGCGATAGCATGTACGTCATCGGGTTGCAATCAGAAACCATCATCGTAGTGCATAATAAGATATAATGGCAGAAATGTTGGACGACACAAACAGCGGCCAGTGCCAACTTCTCGACGTGAGAGTATCGAGATTCCGTATCAAAGAAATTATGGCTGAGATAAAAAATGACATGCTTAATGCCATCATCATCATCTTGAACGAGAACCATGCCAATAGTGGTATCAAAAGCAGCCAAATATAGGGTGTAGTCACGATGATAATTAGGAGGATGCAACAATGGAGCAGAGACAAGGAGAGCCTTGAGGTGCTCGAAGGACTCTTGGGCAGTGGCATCCCAAAGGAAAGGGGTGTTCCGCTTTAATAACCGCATGAAACCTTTGGCCACTTCGGCATAGTTTGGGATGAAGCGTCATAAAAAATTCGCTTTGCCCTACAAACTTTGCAATTGCTACAAAGAAACAGGGGGGGAAGATTTAGAATGGCCTCAACTTTAAGGGGATCCAAACGGATGCCCTCTCAGGAGATGATGAACCTGAGAAGTCTGGCAGACTCTACATAGAAGACACACTTGTGTGGATTGAGCCATATGCAGTAGTGTCGACAGCGGAGCAAGATTTCGCGAAGGTGAGTGGGATGGTCCTGTCATTTAGCGGAATGAGCTAGGAGATCATCCAGGTATGGTTGCACAATATGTTGAATATCATGGAATGCATAAGACATTGCGCGTTGGAAGGTAGCACCGACATTTTTCAAACTGAAAGGGAGCTTTTGGTAGGCGAAAGTGCCCCACAGACAAATAATGGTGGTCTTGTGCTAATCGGCAGGCACAATATTAATCTGGTTATAACTAGAAAAACCATCCATGAATGAATACGTTTCACTTCTAGCACACTCATCAATGAGCTGGTCAATGAAGGGTGTGGGGTAGTTATCTTTGGGACAGGCTGGATTAATATCACGATAATCAACACAGACCCTGATGGTGCCCTATTTTTTAGTCATAGGGACAATATTGGAGACCCGATCTGTGAGTGGGATGGGGTAGACGAAACCAGCCTTAAGAAGCTTTTTAACTTCCGCTTTAATAGTCGCGGCCTTTCAGGGGTGCACGGGGCGTAAATGTTGTCAAACAGGCTTAACACCTAGATACGTGGGTATCTCATGCACTACGATACTAGGATCGATGCTAGGTATTTCTTTGTAAGACCAAGCAAACACATCACGGAATTCGCAAAAAAGATCGATATAGAGCTGAATCTCCTTAGGAGTACAAGTTATTCCAACATGGATGTGCTCGACAATCCCTGGTTTAACAGAGATGTCGATCGACTAGGTTTGCGTGATGTTTCCCATGTTTCATTGAGAGGACACTTGATAAACTTGAATGGGTTTCTGAAGAGGTTGTAATGGGAGACAAGGAGCAAACCGCTTGAGAGAAGTAAGCATCTCCCGGTGGGCAGGGAGGAACGAGGAATGGTGATGGTGAACGGACCAAGGGGGTTCCTCGAGAGACATGGTCTCGATAATGGCTTCATCAAAAGGAAATATTTCCTTTAAAGGGTCTAAAGAAGTATGGTCTCCAAGCCATGGGGAATGAGCGTACGAGTCGGGAGCTCTACTCAAAGGAGCAGATTCAGGAGGGGGAGCCGATGCAGAAACAATCTCGACATAGTTGAGCTCGGCGGGAATCAACGGCATCTCATCGCCCCAAGATTATATCTTATCAATGGGGGGAGAACCCACGGATCAGAGTGAATAGTAATCATATTAATAGGAGCGACGTTCAGAGGTGGGAGAGAAAAAACACCCATAAGGGTTGGATCTTTAAAGAGCCCATCTCCCACACTCTCTAATGGAATGTAGGTATGCTCCACGAAAGGCACGTTGCCTTCGGAAGAGGAGGCGAAAAAAGACAGCTGGTCTATTGTGATGATCTTCCCCTAATGAGGGAAAAAAATGACACAAAGTAGAGATGAAGCCACGACTCGCATGGCATATGTCTAGCTTCGGCCCAAAAGGAAGTTGTAAGTTAGATTTGCATCAACAACTTCAACTTCCACTTCGACCATCTTCCCTTCCAAAGTAATGGGCAAACGTTGGAGTATACCATAAGGGCGAGACTCTCTCCCATCAAAGGCTTCCAAGGTTGTAGGAGACTGGCTCAGAGTCGGAGAACCAATAGCCTTCCAACAAGCAACCGACATTATGAAAGTTGAAGCACCTTCATCAATGACAGTATGATGAATCATTTTAGAGTTGATGATGACCTAAATAAGGGAGGAAATTTGGTGAGGCAGTCTCGGTATATAGCTGTCGAGATCAAAAGAAATCAAATCTGAGTTGGCCGGGTCGATGCCACCGATAGCCGACAGCAAGGACTTCCTCTTGGAGGGGTAGCTCTAGAGAACTTCTAGAGCGGACATAGCTGTCAGAGCCTGGGCTATGTCCTCAACAATGCTATAGTGCTGAGCATCACGAGCATTAGGGTTGTAAGAAGATTTCCAGAGTACACCTTTAGGAGGGGGTCGGACGGGCGTCTCAGTGCTAGGCCTCTCAATATGCAGCATACCAGAACTGGACGGAGGAGCGTTGGAGGGAACCTCAGGCTCTTTCCCGAAAGACGATGGATATTATTTTTCTCGAGTATTAATGTGAATGGGGATCGTCCCAACCATAAATACTTGGGAACCAAAGGGAGAAGAGGATTGGGATGGATTAGCCACCATTTGTGTTTTCTACGAGGGAAAAGGTTCTTTCAGCACCGTAGGGGTCCCAGGAGCACCTTTCAACAAATGACTAACTTCAGACCACCTCAAGCAGTCTTTGGTATAGTGATCCTCGTCACAGATAAGGCAAGGATACTTGGGCTTACGTTTGGCTCCCTCCTCGGGTGGAGGTTTAGCAGAATCTTGCTTCGGTTCATCAACTTTCTTCTTTCCTTTTCCCTTCTTTTTTCCTTTCGAGGCTTTATCCACCATGGTGGACTGAACGATGTTAACCTCGGAAGTATTACTAGGA
Source organism: Pinus taeda (assembly GCA_000404065.3). Classification (NCBI taxonomy): domain Eukaryota; kingdom Viridiplantae; phylum Streptophyta; class Pinopsida; order Pinales; family Pinaceae; genus Pinus; species Pinus taeda. The sequence continues at coordinate 15,587 of APFE031601861.1, read as the reverse complement.
TTGGATCCAGCCTGGGAAGTATTTTCATTCGAAGCATTTGAATTTTGCTTCCCAGGATTTGCAGAAGATTTCTTAGAGGGCGGATTAACAGAACCAATGATACCGTCAACAGATGGTGTCGGCAAGGCTTTGGAGGTTCCGGGTCTCAGGGCATCAGGAAAATAATCATATAATGTACCGAACTGGGAGTAAACCAGGTCAAGGTACTGAGCATGCGCAATAGCCTGCTCTTCAGATACACATGCCCCCATAGCAATGTCCCGTGCTATGGGACCAACGAATGAGGTCGTGAACCAGTTGGTCAGGAGCTGATCGGGAATCCAAAACTTAGTCAAACGGCGATGTCGTCTCCAGTCATGGATATGATCGGAGATGTGCATAGCCGTTGTTTGTTTAAGGGATGTCAGGAGATGTGTGCCCATTTCATATCGAATCGACAACTGAAAATGAGTTAAAAATGCCATAGCCAACGAGTTAAAATCCTAAAAAGATCCACGAGCTAACTCAATATACCACCTAGTAGCAGAGCCAGTGAGGGTCCTTTGAAAAAGGCAGAGCCGGATTGAATCATCAAGCCACGAATTAGACAAACACCATAGATGATAAGTCATAACGTGGGCTTGGGGGTCTTCTTCAGCTTTGCCATCGAATTTAGGACAATCACCGGGGATCTTAGTTGGAACCGGTGGCCAATAGGGATTATGAAGGATAGGATCATTGATTATTTTTTACACATCCGGTAACTCCAACGTTGCTAAGAATGGTAACTGAGGATTGAAGGACATTTGAGGCCGCAGGTAGGAGGTAGCACCAGAGTTCCAACCAGCTGCTTGTTGCCCCCATTAATTTTTTCTGGACGAATTTGGCCTAGGAGGGTTATGTCCGTAGGGATTTTGTCCATAGGGGTTATAGCTATAACTGGATGGCTGACCCTGGATTTGCCCCCCAACATTCCAAAGGTTACCAACTTGGCCTGCAGGAGCAACATACAGTTGCTAGTAACTCTGATAAGGGCTCACCTACAGTTGTTGATAATTTTGATATGGGGGAAATTGTGTTTGCCCTTGGGATTGCTGGGAACCATAAGACAACTGGACTCCAAACTGAGCCTAGGGGCCAAGCTACGTTTGATAAGCAGGTTGAGGTTGAGATCCAACTTGCACTAGAAGGGCAGTTTGGGTCTGGAGCCCGGACTGGGGCTGAAAACCAGTGGAGCTTGAGAAGCAACAATTATTTGAGTGCCCATTTGAGCGGGCCCAAAAAGATTTCCTTGAGAGGATTGGGGTTGAGCCACCTGGCTAGAAGGTTGACCTAGTTGGGATTGAGATTGACCCATTTGCCCAAAAGGTTGAGCCTACTGGATACTGGGTTGTCCTTGCACAACTGAAGGCTGTCCCGATGGACCAGATGGCTAAGCAGGCTAGACAGTTGGTTGGCCTGATTGGATTTGAGGTTGACCAACTTGTCCATATGGTTGACCGGACTAGACACTGGGTTGGCCTTGCTATACTTAAGGCTGACCGGACTGCCCAGAAGGGTAACACTGCTAGACACTAGGTTGACCTTGTTGCACGTAAGGTTGTCATGGATTACCAGAGGGTTTCCCAAGATAAGTAAAAGATGAACCACCATACGCCGAAGGTTGTCCCTGGAAGGGTTGTCCTTGTGGCCCTCCAGATTGGCCTGGATAAGATTGTCCGTAATACTTCTTCCCATAGGAGGGCTGTGTGTAAGACGGTTGACCTTGATAAGGTGGTCCTTGAAACTTCGCAGGGGGTACTTGGCCACCACCGGATCCAGTGGTACCCCAAGCAACAACTAACGGGACTGTGACCTCAACTGCAGGTTGAGATGGCAAAGGCCCATGGTGATAAACGTGAGCTCTTTGAGAATCGTAATAATGAAACGGGCCTTGCACGCTTGGATTCTGAAGAGCATGCAAATTTTGATCGTATGCCCCCTTGCTGGAATGGAACCAGAAGAAGGTGGGGCATTAAGTGTAGGATCAACAACTCTGGATGTGGATACCGATGGGCCACTATTCGCCGATCCGAGGGAAGGTACAAGTACAGTGGTCACAACTGAGGATGCAGTGACGGTACCAACAATAGGGGCTGAAGAAGCCACACAGATAGTTGGAATAGTCGGGACTGAAGTGACAAACACATTGTGAATTTGAGGAATAAAAGACTCCGAAGTCGGAATGATGGTATGAGAGCACATATAACTCTTAAGGGAGGTCCTAGAACCAATAACATCCCTCAAAGCCCTATAGCGTAAGGGCAACGTGACACCAAGAGGGGTGACACTAAAGGGTGGAGTTTCCGTTGGGATAGGAATTTCACCGCTCATCGCAACGGATCCTTCACTTGTGATGGGGGATGTGTCATATATGTCAGAAGAAGACATTGGGACCGAAACAATAAGAGGAGTACCGAGAATATCTTCTTCAGAAGGCTCCCAAATGGGGTTCCAATGAATATCATAAGCCTCATCTTCTGGAGCATGAGAGTTAAGCGGTTGGATACTTGGAATAACAGGGAGAGTATCGCTACCAACCGATATCTCAAGAGCAACAGAAGAGGGAGACCCTTGGTCACTTGGAATGAGAGACGGGATCGATGATTTCGCCAGGGTGATTCGATTCAAAAACCCTAGGAAAACTAACGGAAAGAACCCTACTCAAGCTAACAAAAACAAGATCTAACAGGGTAAATGTGAACGTGGCCAAATAAATTTTAAGACACAAGAACACAACTTGACCTTTTCATCTTTAAAGAGTCGAGAAAAGGACTAAAATATGACTCTAGTCACCTTCAAATGTTTAATGAGCCTGAAGTGACAAGTACTCAGATTAACCTTTTCTTTTAGGGAGTCCGAAAGGAGCGAAAGTGACTACTCTGGAGAACTAGGCAAAAGGTTTACCAGACAATCCGTAAAACTGCATATACACCTTGGCAGTCATATGAAAACCAAGGACTTTCCGTACGACAATTGATCTTCCTGAATGCTGTGTTCAGTGCGTTACAGCTTGTGAGGCGACAGACACGACTTCCTAAAGATAAAGGATGATAACCTAGTGGGGTCTCCCCATATACTCGACAGTACGTGGGAGCACAATTCTGTACTAGACCACTATTAAGTCACAGAAGGAGGAATCACCCAACCTTGAGTGGAAACAAAAGTGACTAGGTTTAACGATGCTGGAGCACGTCTCTAGCCTAGACCTCTAAATAGTGTGCGTTATTTTCCAATGCGTTGTTAGATTTATTCAGTTCATTTTAGAGTTGATCTTGGATTATGCTTCAGTTTTCAGGCCTTACTATATGTATACAATAAATCCTAGGATGCAACTATAATGAATGAAAAATCCTTTTTCTTCAATGAACACCTACCTACGAGACGGTAGAGATCATTTCCAAACCAAGAAAACCAAGACAACGAAGGCAGTCACTCAATGCATATAGACACCAATTCCTAAAGTGCACGGATACTACTAATGAGAGATATTTATCATTCGCTTTCTAATATGCAAACTTGAAAAGAAAATTCACTTTCACTTTCATCCTAAATGAATGCAACCTTTTTTATTTTGATGTCTTTAAATCTAGAAGAAACAAATAAGCAACAAGTAAGTGTGGAAAATCTCGATTGATCCAAACGATTGTAAACTATGTTTGGTAGCGAAAAGAAATCGAATCAATGCCAAAGATTGGTTCAATAACATTCACTAAACAATCAACCGAAAACATGCTATGGGGAATTCTCAATCAAACCAACAAGAAGCTACAAACGAACCTTGAGAAAATGAGCAACCAAGCCAACAGATTCAAGGAACTTGAAATAATGATCTAGGTCACATAAGCAAAGAAGAAACAAGATTCATTCAGCAAATCTCACAAGAGAGTGCCTTAACCATGAACAGTGAAAAAAAAGTCATCAAGAAAGTGAGAAAAGCAAGGGACCAGCAGGACCGATGGACTCAGGAAGTAGAATTGAGAAAATCAATTCTACAACAATCAGGGAGGGTAATACACAAGCAACAAGCGCTGATAAAGCACTAGCCGCAGCAACAAAGCGATGTCAGCGCGGAAGTACACGACTTTTCCGTGATGGTTCAATTTACAAAACCGTCGTGATTGTGAGGCGTAATTATGCAATGAACAGGATATTACAAAAGGGTAAGTGCGATGACAGCGCGACTGTTAAAATTAAATCCGTGATGATGTCCAAAACAATGACAGGCGAACCAAAACTCCCAAATCAAAAATAGCCAATCCTTGAATCAAATAGGGGTATTTCCCAGATCAACCCAAGAACCTCAGAGGACTGATAGCTAATCCCCAAAACTTCAAAAGAGACCGAATCAAAAAATCAAGGCAAGAGTAAACAAGAAAAACAAAGGCCAACACTACTCCCCAGTGGAGTCCCAAATTTGTGATGCAGGAAAGTGTTCCCTCTGCGGACAGAGGCAACCCCTCTAGCCCTAGAGTGGGTCTAGTCATAAACAAGGACAGATCAACAATAGCTTTCCTTAAACAGTTCGAGTTGGAGGCCTACCTCAACCGGTGGTCAATGGAGTTCTGTTGCACTGCTTCAGCTTCTGCTTCCTTCTCCTCAACAAGTGATCAACCTGAAACGAAGCAAAGGAAATACAACAAAGCACGTAACCGGATACAACAATGAACTAGTTATTCACAAAGTCAAGAAGTCATGAGATATCAAGTACATTACATACAAGACATAGGAAAACATCATTGATTACATTAATAATGAAATAAGAGTCAGCTTACAACCAAAGTCTTGACGTCACAAGCCTTCTCAGAAAGAGTCCAGCTAGCATGTTCTTCAGGCATTCACTCTTTGAAGATGGATCTCCCAACACACAAGAGCTCTCTCACTCATGGGTTTTACACAAGATTAAGGGTACTTCACAACCTTACACAAGCTATCAACAATCCCACACTTGTCACTCTCACACCAGCTATCTAGCAAACTTACAAAACACTAACAGCACTGCTCCACTAGCCAACTATCAGGAACTAACCATGCATATCAATGGTGAGAGTTTAAATAGGAGAAGGAGTCTCCATGAAAGGTGGAAGAGAGAACTTATCATTAAGGAAGGTAGCACAATTGATGGAATTGCCACACTAGGGAAGGAAGGGCAACATAAACTAGGCCAACAACCAGGTCTGGAGTCATCTGGAAGGGCGACTATTGGAAAAATTCACCCAATTTGGGTCATCGCAGGAACAAAACTGATCTTCAGCATTGACATCGCAAGTGATCAATGCAGATAGTCAGATCATCGCTGAAGAGACCTAATAGCCCCGTGCTGGTGCATAATTTCGAGCCATCGCGGGAATCAGGTGTACTTCCATGGTAGGAGCACGGTCGATCTGTTAATGAGTGCCTTTGAGCGTGTTTATTAAATCGATAGCCACGATGAGGCAGACAACTTTGGAAAAGTGGGTCAATTGGCAGTTTAGGAGAGCATTTGTGTATTAATAGCATGTTTGACTTGGTCATATGACAAAGTGGAAAGAACCGGGAGTGAAAAAGGTGATAAATTACTGTGTAACACAAATAATCAGGGTCTGAATACAGTCCGTTGTTAGGATATTCTGATAACAATGACGAAGGAACTATTCTGAGAATGCCACGAAGCATGTTGCAGATAGTAAGCCAGGGTATCTCGGGCATATCCCATCCATCCAATCCACCACCACCTCCACCTCCACCTCCACCTCCACCTTGCATAAACCATTCAACATGGTGAACATGATCAAGACGTTGATATTTAAAGAGATGGGAATCGAGGACCCCACACAATTCTGGTTTGTCGTGGATGCTGTGTGGAATGCACAACAAATTACTAATGATGATATGAAGAAATAGTAGTTGGTCACAATGCTGTATGATAGGGAATTGACTTGGTATATGAAGTTCTAAACGGATCAACCTAGTGCTACGATGGCAGAGACTTAGTGGGCACTGAACAATGAGTTTAAAAAGCCTATGACTCAGGCGCAGTTTGTAATAGAGTTTAAGGAAATACAATAGACAGTAAATGAGTCGACGTGGGACTTCGATTAGAAGTTAAAATGCTTGATGCAGTAGGCTAATACGAAAATCACAGATGATCAACACAGAGACTGGTATATTGCTTCGTTATTTCCTCACCTTCGATTTCCATTATCACAACAGAAAATAGGAAAGAAAGAAGAGGTTGTGGAGATCGCTAGGAGGTTGGAAGCCTCACTAGTGCAAGATACGAACCTTGGAGTACAACAGATTCAGTCATAGCTGGCAAGCCTACACATGGAGTTGCAGAGCTTAAAGACAGGAAAGGAAGCTCAGCCTGAGATGCGTGCTAAAGTTTGGTGCATAAAATGTAAAGACAAGGGACATGAAAAGGATTACTGACCTATTTATCAGAATTACCTAATTGGAGGAGGTCCTATTCCTTTGAAGCCTAAGAATATTGTGGGACCAGGTGCAAGAGTACCCTTATGGTGCGTTAACTGCCAGATAGATGGGAAGCACGCAACTGACCATTGTCACCTCTTGCAAAAGTTTGTATAGAATTTGCAACAGTTGTTTTGTACCTTCTATAAATCAGTTGGGCATGATGAACGAAACTACCAAAGCTACGAATTAATGATGGATCGGATGCCTACATATCCAATGCAAGTTGAAACTCAGCCTCAGGATCAAAGCACAGGTGTAGTACATGGTGGATTCCAGGGCCACGAAAGAGGAAGAGAAGGAGAGGCTCGAAGAGGTCATGGAAAATTTATTTGCTACAACTATGGAGAAGCAGGACATTTTGCACGTGACTGTCAGAACTCAACGCATCTATCCTGTCAATATTGTAGATAGTTTGACCATGTGATAGAGGATTGCTCAATGCTGATAGCCAAAATGTAGGATAAAAAGACTCAACCAACCATGCAAAATATACAGATGATGAAGGTGGAGCCTCACGAAGAGGACCATAACATCAAAATCGTGATGCTGAGTGGTATTACCATAGGATAAGATAAGCCAGAAACTAAAGGTTGGGTGCGCAAGGCTGCCAAAAAAGAGGTCAAATTTGATCTCAACAAGGCTAACGAAATTTTTATGGAAGCCAGGAAGAACTTCCCTGAGGCTTCTATGTTAGGGAGTCAGGAGAAACCAACTAGAAACAATGAAGTGTAGGACGTGGACCCCTCGCTATTGGTTACTTTTCTGAAAAGCTATATGAATTTGTTGTGGGATAAGAAGCTGGTGGAAGGGCTCTAGGAGATAATAGACAACTGTATGGGTAAAATCAAGACTCCTCATGAACAACGCAGTGTAAGGAAATTAGGTAAACATAAGAAGCGAATAGGTCACAAAATGAGGGTGACTGCATAGATTGGAGAGTATGAAATGGATCAAGTCATCATGGATCTGAGATCTAATGCAAATGTGCTACCAAATAAGATGTGGAAAAGGATGGGGATACCTGCACTACAATGGTCTCCTATAAAACTACGCATGGCCAATCAATAGAAGATAATTCCTATGGGGCACCTGTATGAGGTAATAATAGACATTCAGGGAGCAAGCGCTCTGGCCGACTTTGAAGTGATTGAAATAGTGGATGACAAAAGTCCTTACCCTCCACTATTAGGAATTAATTGAGCCTTCGACATGGATGCAGTAATTAATCTGAAAAAGTGAAGAATGACATTTGAAAGGAAGGAAATCTAGATTATTGTCTCGTTGGATCCCACGGAAGGAGTGAGATACACTAAACCAGTTCGTGACTATGAAGAGGAAGACAATTTGGATCAAATATAGAAGATCACTGTGCGCGATGAATATTGGATCAATCCCACTGCAGATGGGTGAATTACATGGGACAGAAATAGCTTGTGTACCTCAGATTCAAATGAAGAAATTGAGCACTGGCAGAATAGGTTGCTCGAAGTTTCAATGCTGTGTTGCAATATGATGAAAAAATTGCTTCATTGCATATCTATAGAGGTATGAAATCTACCTCATTATGATGGTCTGAATGATGTTAACTTGTTTTTGGATCAGTTTGAAAAGGAGGTGCCAGAGGAATATCGGTTCCAGGTGCTAGATCTGGTGCTACGTGCTACACCTACACAATGGTGGGGGACAAATAAGAATAACTTCGCTGACTGGAAAGAGTACAAGCAAATGATGAAGCTAAGGTTTAGATACGCGAATACCTGCCTGAACAAGAAATACTCAAGCAAGGATGATACGCGCAAGCATTTGGCATAATGGACTAAGGCTTGGGTGCAGAAACCTCAATGAGAATGGATATGTATATTTTTTCATACCCTAGATACTATTCTGATGAACTAGTACTTGCAAACGAATCTATGCCATGGGAGAACTGAGTGGAATATCCCGAGGGAAATTTTCTTATTAATTTTATCTTTGAGGATGGATTTGCATGTATTGATGAAGCGTTCCAGGAAATTAAGGCCGCAATCTTCAGGGCGCCAGAGGAACCAATAGAATGGATTCAACCGGACTAGAGTACAGAATTGCACCATGGACTCGAATGCTACAACGTGACTACAAAAGAAGAATAGGATCCATGAAATATCAACATTCTAGAGTTTGAGGTACTACGCGAGGTTGAAGGACCCAAAGCAGCAAACCCTAATATAACAGAACCTTTGAAGACCGAGAAAGTGAAAATTGGGTCTAACATGTAGCCTAAGTTTGCAAAGATATGTGATTATTGGGATGAAGATACAGTTGATAAGGTTGTGGAACTACTACGCCACTACTAATACTTGTTTCCTACCAAGTTCTCAGATAAAAAAGGAATAGAATGGGATCTAGGTGTAATGAAGATCACCCTAAAGCTCAATGCAAATCCCATGAAACAAAGACCCTACCATTTAAATCCCAAGTATAAGGAGAAGGAGTGCAACAAGCTGGACAAAATACTGGAGGCTGGAATCATTGAGTTGGTGGAAGAGCCTGATTGGGTGAGCCCTATGGCTATTCAGGAGAAGAAGCAACAAGATGAAATCAGGATATGCGCAGACCTGAAGAAGCTCAATGATGCATGAGTTCATGACCCATTTCCAATGCCATTTATGGATGACATTTTGGAGAATGTTAGAGGGTAGGAGGCCTATTCGTTCACTGATGGGTTCTTGGGGTACCTTCAGATTAATATCGCGTTGGAGTATCGCAGCAAGACTACCTTCGCGACGGACTGGGGATGCTTCTAGTACATAGTGATGCCATTCGAGCTGAAGAATGCGCCCATGATCTTCTCAAGGGTTGTAATTTCATATTTTAAGGAGTTCATCCATAAATTCTTAGAAGTTTGTTTTGATGACTGGACTATGTTTGGCTTGGTAAAGCACCACGTTGCAAGTCTGCACCTTATGTTGGATACTTGTCACATGTACCAGATTTCCCTGAATTTGAAGAAATGTATCTTTTGTGTTCCCTATGGGATATTTCTAGGCCATGTGGTTTACAAGAAGGGATTAATGGTAGACCCTATGAAGATAGTTTTTATTGTCAATTTAGAGGTTCCAAAGAATGTAAGGCAACTCCGTGCAACTCTAGGCCACACCAGATACTACATGAAGTTTATCAAAGCTTATGTACAGATAATTGCGCCAATGGAGAAATTAAGGAAGAAGGACACGACTTTCTGCTGGGATGAGGAGTGTCAGAAAGTTTTGGATGTTTTAAAGGAAAAGATGGTGACAATGCCCATTTTGGTGTTCCCACACTGGAAGAAGGAATTTGATGTTCATGTGGATGCCTCTTATATTGTGTTAAGTGTAGTATTAACCCAGCTAGGTGAGGGTGAAATTTATCATTTTATAGCCTTCACGAGTAGGAAATTATCAAAAGGACGAGAATAACTACTCAACTATAAAGAGCGAAGGTTTGGTGATGGTCTATGCGCTAAAAGAATTTCGACATTACCTATTGGGTTTGCACTTCAAAATGTACACAAATCATTCCACTCTCAAGTACCTGGTCAACAAGCTTGTGCGGGGGGAAAGATCTATTGGTGGTTGTTTCTTTTTCAAGAATATGACTTTGAGGTGATTGTGAAGCTTGGGAAATTAAACGTGGGACCAGATCATTTATCCAGAATTGAGATAGGTGAAGAGCCCACTAGTTTGTAATAAGGGTTGTCGAATATGCAACTCTTTGTTGTACGTGTCGCAGACGATCACTTTGCTGACATCATCCAGTTTTTAACCACTTGCACAACCATAGAGGGATATTATACATAGTAGAAAAAGTAATTGGTGGTCTTCGCGGCTGATTTTTCTATGATCGCTGGACACTTGTATATGATGGTCTCTAATGAAATATTGCACTGATATGTTCTGTAGTTTGAACAATCTAGCATCCTCGTTGAAGCACATGGAGGAGTGGTGGGAGGACACTATGCTGGCAGAGAAACTGTGTAGAATATCCTACGCATAGGATTGCGGTGGCCAATGTTGCATAAGGATTCTAAGGCTTATTGTTGAGCATGTGATTCTTGTCAGAGGATGGGAAAGCCGTCACAAAGGGATGAACTGCCCTTAAACCCATATATTTCTTTACAGGTGCTTGAAAAATGGGTGATCGACTTTGTGGGTATGATATAGCCACCAGGGTAAAACACAGGCATGCGAACATTATTCCTACAACCAAGTACTTGACATGATGGGTAGAAGCATAGTCGGTCAAAGATTCTAGGGTTGCTACAACTACGAAGTTCCTTCTCGAGTTTTTCTTAACTCAATTCATTTTCCCGAAGATATTAATGAGGGACAGGGGTACACATTTCTTGAATGAAACTATTGTTGTGAAACTGGATGAATTCCAAGTTTATCACCAGAAGCGCACACCCTATCATACTCAAGCTAATGGTATGGTTGAAGTGTTCAATAAGATCTTGGAAAGCGCATTGGCAATGGTCTGTAACATGAAAAGGAATGATTTGGATGTTTGCATACCAATAGTTTTATGGGTATATAGGACAACGTGTAAAAAGTTGACATACCAAACTCCCTTTAGGTTGGTCTATGGGATAGAGGTTTTTATGCCCATGGAGCATATTGTACCGAGTCTGTGGATTGCAACACTCACTAATATGCTTGATCGCAACACGATGGAGGAGCGTCTCGCGCAGCTAGTAGAATTAGAGGAAGATAGGTTTTTGGTAGGATTGCACCAGCAGGTGCAAAAGGAGCGTGAAAAGCCTTGGCACGATCAACATATTAAGTAGTGCACCTTCCAAGTAATTGATTTAGTGTGACTTTATGATAGAAAATTCTTGAAGTTTCCTAGCAAATTTCAAATGCATTGGTTGGGATCATATGTCATCAAATAAATTACAGATGGTGGCGTAATTTAGCTTGCAAAGATGAATGGGAATTGTTTCTAGGAAGAATGAATGGAAGACGATTGAAGTTGTACAAGAGTGATCCCACCCCTGTGTAATGACTATAAAATACACTGCCCAAGAATTAGGAAGACAAAGTAAGGAAGTTTTGCATAGGAAGCAAGAAGGGCGGTAGCAGGAGCTATGCCATGGAGGATGGTGCTGCATAGCTATGTCCAAAAGTAGTTGTTGGAGGCACTATAGATGATTGGATGGAAAAATTTCCATTAAAAGGAGTCAGGAGGCCACATTTATGGGGAAAATATTTGGAAACCTATTGCCAAAGATGCATTAAAGATTGGAAATTGGAGGGAACAGTCAAATTCAAATTTGAAATCACCTATAAATTTGGTATGCCACCTTGTATTAGAACACTTTTTTCTCTGAAAATTAATTATGAGCTTTCTCACCTTGTGTTGTGCCAAGAGCCGTATTCTATGTCTGAGCCTGATTGGGAAGAAATTTTCTCACATCTAGGATTAGCTAACGTGTTTGAAAAATTTTGTAAGCCCTTCTTGGACAGAATGGTTGAAACTAGCCCCACAAAAGTGTTCGGTGTGGAGCCTGATTATCTTTTGTATTCAAAGGTCTCAGCCGGATGTATACCCCAAGAAGACTATACACCCCTCCATGTAAAAGTCTAGTAATTTCTAGTCAATCGGGACCGTCGATTAGGTGGATGATCTGATGGTACAAGTTATGTTTAATTTAGGGTTTTTTTCCCTAGAAGGCAACCCCTCACTATATATGAGGGAATTGTATTGCGTTTATGTATATCTGTATTCTGAGTGAGGAAGAGAAAGGAGATTGAGAGCGAAGAGGGTGTTACAGTGGATTTGTTGTAGGTTGTATCTCTTCAGCTTGCTAGATATTATAATAAAATGGGGACTAGTTATTTCTTCGTGGATGTAACCCAAACTGGGTGAACCACGTATATCTATGTCTCTCTTGTTTTATGTGTTTTCTGTGTTTATATTTATGCAATATCTTATGTGTTCCATTGCTCCATAATATATAATTTTCTAACAACTGGTATCAGAGCCGAAGGTCTATTTGGCTGATAAATTCACAGGAGAGAGAAGGGTTCCTGGTTTGAGTGGGAGCAATGGCGGAAGATGGTAGGTTTAGGGTCGAAAAATTTAACGGCCAAAACTACCAACTGTGGAAGATGCAGATGGAAGATTATCTGTATTAGAAAGATCTGTACCTACCATTGAGCGGAAAGGAAAAGAAGACGACGAGTATAACAGACATAGAATGGAACATTCTTGACAGAAAGGCACTTGGAACAATACAGTTGTGCCTAGCGGCATCGGTAGCATTTAAGATTTCAAAGGAAATGACAACAGAGGGTTTAATGTAGACATTGGCCAAACTATATGAAAAACCCTTGGCCTCAAATAAGGTATTTCTTATGAAGCGTTTGTTTAATATGAAGCTGTCAGAAGGTGGATCTGTTGCAGACCATTTAAATGATTTTAGTATAGTTACAAGTGAGTTAAGTTCTGTAGGGGTAACTTTTGATGATGAAGTTAGGGCTCTGTTATTTCTGTGCTCATTGCCAGAAAGTTGGAATGGTTTAGTTATGGCCATTAGTAACTCTTTCTTTGGATCTAGTACTTCAAAGTTTGATGATGTTGTCGGTGTAATCCTTAACGAGGAAATGCGATGGAAAAGCTCCAGTGAGACATCAGGTAATGCTTTGACTGCAGAGACTAGGGGAAGAAAAATGGAAAGAGGAAAGAGCCCAGGAGATCATAGTAAGTCAAGAAAAGGCAGATCCAAGTCCAGATCAGGGATAGTGTGCTAGAAATGTGAGAAGAAAGGAAACCTGAAGAAAGACTGCAAGTCTCGGAAGGGAAAATAAGGAGACACGCAACAAGAAACTAATCATGAAGCAAATATAACAGGTGATGTGTTGCAAGATGCTTTGATTCTTTCACTAGAAAATATTATTAATGCCTGGGTGGTAGATTCAAGGGCCTCATTCCATGCCACACCTGATAAGAAACGTTTTCATGATTATGTTCAAGGAGATTTTGGGCAGGTTCGATTGGGTGATGATAAACCCTGTAAAATCATTGGAATGGGTACAATTTTCATAAAATAGTAGAATGCAAATCAATGGCTATTGAAGGAGGTAAGGCATGTTCCAGATCTGAAGAAAAATTTGATTTCACAGGGCAGTTGGGAGGTGAAGGTTTCATAACTACTTTCACAAATAAAACTTGGAAGGTCACTAAAGGATCCTTGGTAATAGCGAAAGGATAAAAGGTTGGTACATTGTACTTATCCAATGGTATTTCTAATTATGTTAATTCTTTAACCTTTACAAGAAAATATACGACATTGCGGCATCATAGGCTCAGGCACATGAGTGAGAAGGGGATGCAAATTCTTCACTCAAGAAATTTGTTGCCAGGTTTGAAGCATGTTGATTTAAAATTTTGTGAGAATTGTGTTTATGGAAAACAAAAGAGAGTTAGATTCCTTAGAGTTGGGAAAGAAAAGAAGAGCAAAAAATTAGAGTTTGTGCATACAAATGTATGGGGACCTTCTCAGGTATCATCTCTTGGTGGCTCTCATTATTATGTTACTTTTATTGATGATGCAACCAGAAAAACCTAGATTTATTGTATTCGAAATAAATATGATGTATTTGATACTTTTAAAAAATGGAAAGCTTTGGTTGAAAATGAGATAGGAAAAAGGTTGAAGTGTCTCAGATCAGGTAATAGAAGGGAATATTGCAGCAAAGAGTTTGATAGGTACTATTCAGACAATGGAATTCGTAGAGAGAAGGAAGTTCCAGGAACACCACAAGAAAATGGTGTGTCAGAAAGGATGAATAGGACAATCATGGAGTGTGCAAGGTGCATGAGATTGCATGCAGGATTGGCTTTATAATTTTGGGTAGATGTTGTAGATACTATTGTTTATCTAATAAATAGAGGGCCTTCAAGTTCCTTGGATCGTGGTATTCCAGAGGAGGCATGGACAGGTAAAAAGGTAAACTACTCTTTTTTAAAGAATTTTGGTTGTGAAGCCTTTGTCCACATTAACAAAGAAAATAGAACAAAGATTGAGGCAAAATCAAAGAAATGTACCTTTATTGGATATGGTGTTAATGATTTTATTTATCGCTTTTATGATTATGAAAAACAAAAAATCATTAGGAGTAGAGATGTCATATTCAATGAAACGATTTTGTATAAGGATCAGCTACAGGAAAAGAAATAGGAAAAAGAAAATAGAGAATACACAGTGCTTGACGATATCACAGGAAAAGTGATGGTTCCTGAAAATCATAATGATCAACAGCCAGAACAACAACCACAACAGCAACAAGCACTTCAAACACTTGAAAGTGGTGTTAGAAGATCTACTAGGATAAGTAGACCCCCTGAACGATACTCCTTCATTATATTATGTATTGTTGACTGATTCTGGTGAACCAGAATGTTATGAAGAAGTAGTGCGGGTAGAAACCAGGAAGAAGTGGGAGAAAGCCATGAAAGAAGAGATGGACTCCTTAGCACATAACTAGACTTGGGACTTAGTCAGGTTGCCTGCAGGTAAAACGACATTGCAGAATAAATGGGTTTACAAGTTGAAGGAAGAATATGGAGGTAGAAAAAGGTGTAAAGCTAGAATTGTGGTGAAAGGGTTTGCATAGAAAAAGGGTATTAGACTTTGATGAGATATTTTCTCTTGTTCTGAAAATGACTTCAATTAGAACTATTCTAAGTCTAGTAGCAATTGAAGATTTGCATCTTGAGTAGTTAGATGTAAAGACAACCTTTCTCCATGGGGATTTGGAGGAATATATATATATATGTAGCAGCCACAAGGATATGAGGTAAAAGGGAAGGAGAAACTAGTGTGCAGGTTGAAGAAGAGCTTGTATGGCTTAAAATATGCTCCAAGGCAGTATTCTTTAAAATTTGACAGGTTTATGTTTGAACAAGGTTACATTAGGTGTCACTCTGATCGTTGTGTTTATCTCAAAAGGCAAAATGATGGTAGCTATATTATATTGTTATTGTATGTAGATGACATGCTTGTTGCAGGTTCTAACATGCAGGAAATAAATGTGCTCAAAAGGAAATTGGCAAACTCATTTGCAATGAAGGATTTCGGTGCTGTAAAACAAATC
>APFE031601852.1:0-10155 GCA_000404065.3 Pinus taeda | reverse complement strand
CCCTTTTGCTTGAGTTATGAGGGTGTGTTTATAA
The DNA here is from genome assembly GCA_000404065.3 of Pinus taeda. Lineage (NCBI taxonomy): Eukaryota > Viridiplantae > Streptophyta > Pinopsida > Pinales > Pinaceae > Pinus > Pinus taeda. Next base: position 10,121 of record APFE031601852.1, on the reverse strand, counting down.
ATAATGAGCCAACCCTCCACCTCCCTTGTGACTCTTAACCTCCGTCATGAATCTTGAGATTCTATTATGATTTTCAAGTTCCTATGAAACCTTTGGGCTTTTACATGACTTTAGGATTTTCTTGTGACTCTTTAAATTATGCATGGGACCTTTGGGATTCCACACATTTTCTCATTTTCTCATTTTACCATTTTGCAAATACAATGTTACATTCCACAAATGATGTGGCAAAATACAATTGACACATATGACTTTTGTGGTGGCACTTGAGAAGCAATGACTTGGTGAGGGTCACCATAAGACTTGATTTCATCAAATGCCAAGATCTTCTCCTTGTTGCTATTACTTTGAATTTTACATGATCAATATTTGAATTTTATTTATCTTCATCCTCCAAAGGATATGGATAAGTATGATAACCTTCCAAGTCAGCATGAGATGCCACCTCTTTGTCTTGGTCCAAGAATACTTTGTGTTCTTCATGATGGTTCTTCCTTTGTTCCTTCTTCACAAGTGCTCTCTTGTAGCCTCTCCTTGATGACCTTTCTTAGCACCACCTGTCATGTTGAAATGATAATACCTGCAGCTGGAGGCCACTCATGACAAGCCAACATCATTTCTTTGGATATTTTCAGAAGATAACTATGTAATGGATTTTTTATTTGTCCAACGTGTAAGATGGTTACTCCATCGATCATCACGGACTGAAGATCTTTGTGAAAAAACGAGTGCTAAAGGGCCTTTTTATAGGAGAAATATAACCAAGTATATGTTAGGTTAAATTTTAGAGAACAAACATGGTCAAGGTCAAAATGGTAAAAACTGATCAAAATTCATTATAAGAAAAAAATGATCTTTGACTTAATTGAAATTTAAGAAATTCAAGTTAGAATAAAGAAATTATAAATGATAGTTTGTATTTGACTAAATTGACAAATGAAAATTAAATAATTCACAAATGAAAATTAAAAAATTAAAAATTAAAAAATAAGAATTAATTGAAAATAATGATTAATAATGAATTAAGGAATAATTGAAAATTAAAACTTAATAATTAAAGAATTTAAAATTAAAGTAAGAGTTAATAATAAAATAGTATTTATTAATTATACATTTCTTTTTTGGAAATATCCAACAATATGAATAATTGTGGAAGCCCCTAATAGCTTAAACCAACATCAGTCTAGAAACCACCTATTTTACCTCTTTTCACTCATGGAAGATATTAACTATGTTGAGGTGAAAGACAAGAGTTATGGGAGCAGGAGAATAAGGATTGAGCAATTGAGGGCTATAGCAACTCGGGGGGTGCCTCACTACTGACTAGAAATACATAGTGCGTAGTAAAGGAACACATGAAAAGTCTTCTTGTGCAATGAGGGAGTCCAGGAGGAAAGGTATTGGGCTCGCTAACTAATAATGTGCATTGAGGAGTGTTGAAAGAGGTAGATATAGGGATTGCATAGTTGGGGATCCCAAGGATTGAGGGAAGGCCTTACTGTCCACTGGAACTTCATAGTGCATAGTAGGGAGCAAGCTAGGACCAGGGATTGTGCAGTGAGGGGTTTTAGTCAGTAGGAGGAGCAAGACTAGTAATTGTAATTGCATAGTATGTCATAATTGAGTAACAGGCTCAGTGAATTGCACAATTGAGGACTTCATTGACCTAGAGATGATCCAATGCTAGTTGGAACTGCACAATGCACAATAGGAGGCCCACCTAATGAAGAGATTGTGTAGTTGGAAAACTTAGAGGGACAAGGAGGCAAGGTTTCCCTCTTATACTGCATAATTCACAGTAGCTAAAGAGGAGGCTTGGTACTACTCAATGTAACTGTGCAATACACAATCTAGGACAGGAGGAACTATAAATTGTGAAGTTGACGGATCTAGGTAGCCAAAATGATATTTTAGACTTCATGGTTGCTCAACATGCAGTTAAGGGAGTTTGACCTCTAACACTGTGCAATGCACATTTCCAAGAGGTAGAGGATGCTTCACTATGGCTTGAGACTACCTAATGCATAGTTCTAGAAGGGAGAAATATCAAAAAGCTACGAAGATAGTGAAAGCTCTAAAAATGGCTAAATGTGGGACCAGTGAGGCAAGAGAGAACAAGGCATGCAAACAAATTCTGGAATAGTGATCTTACACTTGTATACGATCAACACAGATCAATATAATGCACAATATCCAAAATCAACGTGCATATCTTGAAGTGACAACAAAGCAACACTTATTTCTAAGTGTGACATTTGAAACATCACTTTGCGACATTTAGAATACAAGTTACGATATGAGTATTGACTGCAACCAGAAAGTGTGCTGAGATGTGGGAGAGTGTGTAGTGCATATTCTTATGATATATATGACTAGCTAATGCAGAAGAGTGTGTTTGAGCTGCCTCTAGTGGTGCGCTTAGGTGCAATACATGCAGGAGTGCAAATATTTAAAAGAAACACTTGCAACAACAGGAAAAAGTGAAAATGACACTTGCAAAAGCTAAAGAAATTTAAAGTGACACATGCTACAGTGAAGAGAATGCAAAAGCGCCCCCTATGAGAGTGAAAGCAAGAAAAAATGAGAGTTTCAAAAGTTAAAGAGACACTTATGAAAGAAAAAGGTGCACAAAGCGATAGTTGAGGGGACTCACTAAAATTATGATACAATTGCCAATTGGAGTGAGAAAGATTGTCAAATAATGTTGTGCACTAACTTTTGGCCTAGTTTGCATAGTGCAGTTGTCCCAAGCACTGTTGGTAGGGGTTGCGTAATGCTGGTCTATGGAGGTAAGCAGTGGCTACTGAGCTTGCAAGGAAGAGGTGCACTTACGAATACATTGAAAGGTAAGCATGTGTAAGCAAGTGGCTTTAACAATTAGAATCACATAAGAAAAATATCAACCAACCATGAAGTGGACATGGAAAAATTGAGGTGACAAATCATGAGATCATGAGTAGGCTCTAAAATTTAAGTGTATGCAAAATTTTAGAGGGTGTTTGTCGCAATAACAAGTGTAGACATGATCAAAATATGTGTTTGAGTTTCACAGAGGAAACTTGGGTGTTGTAAGCCTAGTTGAGACTTATACCAGCATGCATGTTTGATTTGTCATGAGTCATGTTTTAGTTTAGCGGTTGTAATTAAGGGGGAGCGTTAAAGATAGCTAATTACTCCCGCATGCAGAGATCTAAATTTAGAGAGCTAGTTAATTGAGTCAAGTTGAGTGAGTTGGAGTTCACTCTTATTTTGGGTAAAGTTGAATTTAGTATGTTTTTGCATGTCAAAGTTATTTTAAGCGAGTCTCTAGTCAAACAATTTAAATACCCCTCACCAGGTTCATTGTAGTCATCAAGTTTTTGAGTGATTAAAAAAAGAGCAGCAACTTGTGCTATTATATGTGTGAAATTTTGTGTCTTTCTTCTTCTACCTTTCCAACCATTTTAAGTTTGCAAATAAATTACTTTAAAGAAAGAAACATCAAGTTAAAAAACAACATTAATATGCACTCAAAATTTTATGACCAATCTTGCCCAACGGTGCTCTCGGCAGTGAAATCTGGGGTGAAGCAAGCGGTCGCCAAGGAGTAAAGGAGAGGGATACCGCTTCTCCGCCTTCACTTCCACCACTGCTTCGTTAATGTAAGTGCAATAATTCATTTTTGAACCAACTTACCAATGGTAATTAATGGTGATATTTTCCTCGTTTCAACTCACAACATTTTAATGGTGATATGATTAAAAATAAACTTATACGCTTCCTCTTGCCCACTTATTAAGTTGTAGGATTTTAAAACTGAAACTTAAAAATGGAATGGGTTGCTTCATAATGCTAACTAATTAAAACACACATACTCTTCAATGGTGTTAACTCCTTTGAAGCATTCAATGATAACAATGATTGAAGCATTCGTGGAAAGACCTACATATTGTCCAATGGTGTTAACTGATTTTAAACCTTCGTTGATAGCAATGATTGAAACATTCATGAAAACGTAATGAACTTCAACTGATTTGAAACCTTATTAATAGTAATGATTGAAGCATTCATGAAAGTATAATGATTTTAATAAATCATGAATTTTTATATTAATAAAATATTTAAATTTCAATATAATAGAAATTATATAATATTAAAAATTAAAAAAAAATAAATTAAAATAATAGTAATTTGTTTTATATAATTAAATTTTTAATTATTAAAAAATAATAAATAAAATCCAATGAAAAAAAGCTTTAAATATTAGAAATTAGTGTTTTTTCAATTGATTAAATTATTTAATAACATCACAACTAAATATTTTTTGGAAAAAATCACATTAGGATTTTGGTCGACGCATTTCGAACCAACAAGTGTGGTTCATCTTCAAGATAAGATGAAGAGAAAAAATAAATAATTAAATAAATAATTCTTTCCCTTTTCCTCCCTTAGTCAAATATAGTCGTTTTCTTCTAGCCGTTAGGATGGCCTGTCTTCCTATTTATCCTACTTCTTAGATCCGTCTCTTCATCTTGCCTTAAAGATGAACCACACTTGTTGGTTCAAAACGCATCGACCAAAATCCTCAATATGATTTCCTCCGAAAATATTTCTACATTAAATATTAAATCACAAAAGTTAAATTCGAATAACAAATTTAAATATTATTGTATTAGAAATTTTCTATTATCATAAGCAATATAATATAATATTATAACTTAAAAAAAACTAATGATTCTTTTTAAATAACATTAAAATCAAATTTTTAAAAAACTAATTAATGTGTATAACTATTCAAAAGAATAATTAACCTAATCTATTTTAAACTTAACTTATAAGCATTGATTTTAAATTATAAGCATTAAGAAAATTCAATGTCAAAATATTTAATAAAAAATATAATATATAAATTACATAATTTTTTTTATAATTAATAGATCCCAATTTAAATAAACCACAAAAACTCAAAGCTAAATCAGTTGAAATGTGAATGCATTATTTTTTTAACTGATATTATTATGTTTTGAATGCGTTCTAACATATGAAAAATACAAGGGCATTTTTAAATAAGCATATTATATTAAAAGGATGTTGTCTCATTAATTTTTCTATATGATTAGACTTATTTTATTACACTGAAGTACAATTTTAATTTCAAATACCATTGTCATTGTCATAATGATGTGGAATTTGGTAATATTATTTTTTAATTTAAGAAGAATTCTATTTGGATAGTAAAATAAATGCATAACTAATAAACCTCTAAAGTGTTTTTTTTCTTCATTTTTTTGGTAGAAGTAGTTTTATTAAATGCTAGAAGAGAATAATGAGAAAGACTGAGATAATTTTCATTATTTTATTAATGGATTTTGTTTTGAAAATTTAAAGCACATTAAAGCCGCAACGAAAATTAAATGATTGTGACTAACATAAAATAAAATTAATTATCACCATTCAACATCAATAGTCCAGTGTAATTGTTCTAAAAGTTCTTCTCCATCCATGCATAATATTCTATTCACATGCATGGATGAGATTGGTGATCAAAAACTTGAGTTTTATGAGTCATTTATCAATTCCAATATTTTATTTTATTTTAATCAAGTATATAGTACAAATTAATAATAAAATGAGCATATTTAACAATAAAATATATTTTAATTTATTTATTTTATAAGTAATTGGCTATTTTAATTAATATTATTTTTTAGATCTAACATCACAATAGTCTTTTCCCATAGAGTATTTCTAAGGTGTGTAGCCTTTTGTAAAAAAAATAAAATTTTCAGTATAAAATCTATCAAATAATAGATTAAAATAAAAAAATATGATATTAAAGTTTATAAAACAAACTATCCACAAATAGAGTTCTTACATCTTTTCCTAGTGAGAGATAATACAATCATGAATTATCTTGCTATTTTTAGTGTGATTTTTATTAATATAAAGTTGCATGTCTTAATTATTTTTTACTCTAATTTATCTATATTTAAACTAAACATGAGTAGCTACTTTGTAGCGCTTATTTAAATGTGGGATTGTGTTCATACCTTTCACTGTTTAATAATTAAATTAAGTGGTAGAGAATGCTTGTTATGTTGCCCTGTTTAGTTATTGCTTTAGCACTAGTTATTTTTAATAAATATTTATCAACTTTCTTAATATTAATATTTTACATTATTTTATTTAGGTTATATATTATTCATTACTTATGTATTATTAATAATAATTTAGTTTTCATTAGATTTTGTTTTTTTATTCATTTATTGGTGAGAGATTCGAGCTTAATATTTCTGGATGAACATGAACATCTGTATACTAAATTGTAAAACATCTCTTAACACAACTAATTTTGCACAAAGAATTAAAACCAAACCCTTAAAAAAAATTATAGATCACATCTTAACTCTAATATTACATCTAAATCCCGACGTAATTAAAATTTACATCTTAAATCCCCCCAGGAAACATTGTAATTTTCATTAAAAATTAGTGAAAATTACATATTGTATGTGTTGCATAACATACCAAAATATGACTATTGATAAGGAAACAATTATATGAATGTCTATAAATTGTTTTGTAATAAACATGTATATGGGATAGTAAAAAAATATAAGCTAAGTCTTGTCCATGATAGGTCCATCTGTGTTGATACGTATTGTTTTTCGTCATAAGAAAATAGTATGATAAATCAAATAAACAAAAAGGTGTAAAAACTATGAAGTCACTAATATCCTACGTTGTCTCAGAAAAAGGATGATGATAGTGTTGATATTGATCGTTCCCATTTTGATTTGTCACATACCATATACCATACACCTATTGTGCACCCTCTTTGGATATCCTGTCGGAAAGTGTGTTCCTTTCCCTATAAATATGATGACAAGTAATGTAATCAAAATGTGATTTTAACAACATAACCTCATCCAATATTCTTCTGAGTGTGTGCTTGTGTGACATGAAGAATGTTGATTAAACCAACCAAATACCACCTTTGAGTCACCAAAAACTTGTAGTTGTCGTTAGTCTTTTTCAATAGAGAAAAGGAGGAGTAACTGAAGACTGAATAATTCTGCAAAATTGTTTGTGACAGGTCCCAATCCAACCTTTATTTCATAATGATAAGAGTCATTAATATGAATAAAAAATCCCCCTCCACACCTGCCATGTTGTGTAGATCCATCAAAGTAGGCCCACAGTTTTGAGTGGTCAATAATATCCTCAAAGATGTTACAGAGACAATGACTTTGCTCCTCATAAGGAAGAAGATTGTATATTGTTATGATTTGTGCACTAATAGCTTCAGGAAATAAATTACTGTCCTGGAATATCTTATGATTTCTCCCTAACTAGATGCCCCATCATGGAATCAGAGGGATGTTCCACAACTTTTTTGGAGAAGCCTCATTCCACCATTTCTGCCATGCTTGTTCGACATTTTCACCCTACCACCTAATACTAATTGTCAACCCCTGGTAAACCATGTTCCATACCTGGTTTGTAGTTTGACAAGATAAGAATAAGTGATCTACTAACTCTTTTACAATGTTACATAAAGCACGCTGGGATGGGCCATGGAAAGATCTATTTTTTAAGTTTTCTCTTGTGGGTATTTTATTCTCTAGCATAAACCATAATAACATTCTAGCTTTAGTTGAACTCTTCAGTTTCCATAAGTGCTTCTACATCCAAGAGTGTATTTCAATTTCCCTTGTGGAAATAACATATAAATATCCAACTTTAGGTGTGTATATACCTTGCTTTGAGTGTACCCACATAATTTCTTCCTCCCGATCATGTAATCTAATATGTGATGTAGAAAGTGCATTTGTATAATCTAGAAGATAACCGACATTGGAACCATATAGATCAGTGTTTCATATCTGCAATTTGGTTCAAAAATTTGATCCTATGAGAAGTCAAAAAAGCTACCAAACCTAGTGGAATTATATGATTATTACTGCAACCAGCCCATGGATCAACCCCTATAAGGATTTGACTACCAGTTCCAATACACTAGGCTAGTCCATAATCAATAATGTTTAAGGATTTGACAACATATTTCAAAATCATTGAGATGAGATCTATAGGTATTCTATCGCCTAATGCAATCTTTAGAAGAAAGTGGGTGTATATATTTCCTAGAAATAACATTTGTCCAAAGGATGTCAGTTGTAATTAATCTCCATCCCACCATTTCTGCCAAGGCTTGAGAGAAATAGAATAAATTTTTAATACCCCATCTAACCCACATTTGGGCATGCAATTCTATCCCATCTTACCCAAGAAAAGGTATGTCCTTCTTTAGATCCGCGCCATAAAAAGCCACAACAAAACCTTTGTATAATATTCAAAATGACCTTATATATCCAGGATAATGACATCCATAACACCAGTTAGGCTTCAATGACTGATTTGATAAGAACCATTCTACCTACACTTGATAACCAATTATGACTCCATTTTTTATTTTTATTTTCCAATTTTGGTCACCCGCAACATCCAGTCACCTTTTTTATAGTGGTTTGGTTTCAGATGAAAATTGAGATACTTTATGCCTTCATCAAGAGCTTTGAATTGAAAATGGAACAATCTGTTGGTAAAGTTGATCTCATTCTCAGAAGACCCAATAGTTGTGAGAGTATATTTCAGATTATTTGACACCATATCATTTGCCTTGCAAAATAAATCCAATGATTCTTTAAATCCAATCGAGTAACTACGTGATCCATCAAGGAAGATAAGGACATCATCTACAAACAAAAGGTGTGTAATAAATATCTCTCTTGCCAAAGGTACACCCTTTAATAAACCTCTTCTTTTCACATTCTTTACCAGTCCGCCCAGTCCATCCATGATCAAAAGAAAGAGGAGAGGGGATAGAGGACAACCTTGTTGAAGTCCCCTCTCAACATGAATTTATTTTTTAAGAAACTCCATTGATTAGAACCCACGAAGGATGCAGAGGTGATACACCACATTATCCAATTAATAAAATTTATGTGAAAACCCAAATGAGTCAGCATCATTATGATATAAATCTCGTTTTCACTATCGAAAGATTATGAAAGATCAATTTTGAGGATCAAACCTTTCAATTTTTTAGTCTTCAAGCTATGTAACCTCTCATATGCAACACCAAAAACTTCATGAATATGATGGTCCTCCACGAAGACGAATTTCTCTTTTGATAGATGATGGGATAAAATCATTTTGATTCAGTTGGAGATTATTTTTGCTATGATATTGTATATAACATTGCAAAGCGAATAGGCATGTAGTCATCAAATGAATTCATATTGTCAGCTTTAGGGATGAGTGCAATAAATGTGGAATTGAAAGCCCCATATATCTACTCAGAGATTTGACACTCCTCAATGAATTTTAACAAATAAGGTCCAAATAATTCATAAAAAATAAGGTAGAATTGAATAGGTCATCCATCAAGCCCATGAATTTTATCCCTCTTAAACCAATGTAAGACTACCTCTAGTTCTCTAGATGATACTAGTTGCGATAAGTCCTCATTATCCTCCTCACTAACAAATCTAGGGAAGACTTGAGCAATATTCATAATATCAGCTAGAGTGGCCTCCCTACGAGTAGTGAAGAGAGATTGAAAATGTTGAACACCCATCCTGGACAAGTCTCTAAAGTTAGAAACCTTGACTCTAGATGCATATTAGAGAGACCAAATGGTGTTAATGGTTTTCCTTCCCTTTGCATATTGTTGAAAAAAAATTGTATTATCATCCCCAACTTGCAACCATATCCCCTTAATTTTAAGCCTCCAAGTCTCTTATTTTTCTTCTAGTAATATCATTTTAGTCATCTCTAATTGAATGAGGTGCGACTTTGATTCATTTTATACATAACCCCCACCACCAGGCTCCCCATTTGTTCCAATTAAACTTTAATATTTTTTCAGAGCTTCCTCATCTCTCAACGTTTGTCATTTCAACCACTCCAAAGCCTTACTTTTAATCTTATTAATATTTTCATTAAACTATGATGCAATCGATTGGTCCTCCCTAAATTCACAAGGGTGACAATTCTCTAAAACCAAAGTTCTAAATGCCTCCTCCTTTAACTAGGTTGTGTTAACTTTAAAGGGGGCCTTATGTTTTTTTTTTTTTTTT
>APFE031601850.1:0-12750 GCA_000404065.3 Pinus taeda | reverse complement strand
CCCCCCACTCTAACCCCCCGGTTAACTACGTGGGCTAGTCGTGGAAAGAATATAACACAACCCAACACTAACCTCATCCAAAGTACCAATGGGGTAAAACAAGGGTGCCCCTTTGACCAAATTATTCGATATCAATATTTATAAGTTGGGGTTTTTCCTCCTTGAGCATATCTATTAGGGAGATAGTTTTCTTCTACATTAAGTTTTGATTTCCTGCTCCTATTCGTTGATGAATTGGTCTTGTTGCCCTCTAATCTCAAGGGCCTATAAAGACATATCAATGCATAACCAACTTTTGTGACCTAAAACAGAGAATAGTCAACCTGAGTAAAGCCAAGGTTTTGATCTTCAATGCATTGAAGATATCTCTGATATAATTACTTTTCTATTGCAAGGGGAGAGAAATTGATATCACCACAACTTACACTTACCTAGGAGTATAACTCGCAGGGCCTTATTTTAATATACAAAAAGCCCTCCAACCTTGTCCTAGTAAAGGGTATGGTTACTTGGCCATCATCAAGAGATAGTGCTTTCAGGGATTGTTCTAGGACATTTCCTCCAAACTCCACCTTATGGAGGCAATTATTAGACCTACAATTCTCTATGGATCTGATATTTGGGAGTTGAGATTATTATATACATACTAGAGTAGGATGAATAAGCTCCATACATTTCTTATTGGGTACTTCATCAGTTATAAGTAGACTATCCCGCTAGCCATCATTTAGGAAGAATTGGAAGTCCACCCCTTCTTCCTCAACATCATTTTTTGTTTGGTCTTGTTACCCCTTCATTAGTGGTGGTACATATGATTCTGAGTGAAACATTCACCACCATTGTAAACCCAAGGTCACAAGTTAAAGCCATGTAAAAACCATGTGAGGTCCTATATTAGGTATCTTAGACCTGTATCTTTTTAATTTGAGTTTATATCTTGTGATTTGGTTGAACCATGTCATGTCCCTTGATTTTTTCTCTAAGGATATCTTGTCTCTAATCGGATTGGAGGACCTTAGTGGAATTATCATGTAGACCCATGGTTTTAGTGGAGCCCCCTTCTAGAGGGGTAATCATCGATGTATATGGGCCAATCCAACTCGCATTATGGTGTGCCTATGTCATACCACATGGTTAGAGTATTAGAGTCTATAGGTGATCTTAGCCTTGGTGCAATATTACTCATGACAACTCTCAGAGCATAATAATATGTTATAACAGTTTTCACGTTTCCAAAGGAAATTCATTGTTCCCAATGCTAAATGGTCCCAGTGATCGAGAATGTGATAGGGTCTTAGACTGTAGAGCTTAGAAAGATGAAAACATGCCATGTCGAAATTTTTAGATTTGAGCATTAGCTGAAGAGTTATGGCTGATCAAAATTGGTCAAACAGGATGTACAACTTCCACAAGGACTATTAGCTAAAGGATTCCACATTTTTGGGCATTCATGACGTTTAAAAGCATTTATTCAGTGAGTGGAGCAAAATCCATGTTTCAATATATATATATATATACATATATATATATATAATATAAATATATATATATATTATATATATATAATATATATATATATATTTATATATATATATATATATATATATATATATATATTATATATAATATATTATATATATTATATATATATACCTTTTTAAGCGGTTTTGAAAATCTCAATTCTGACCAAGCATTCAAGGGTTTGATCATGTTGATGTGGCAGTGATTTGGAATTTTTTTAGTTGATAAAGAGTGTGACGTGGAATTAGGCGGCACGAGGTTTAGAATAGTATGAAACACTAGGCCTAGAAGGCTAACACTCAACATGAATTGGAGATGTTCAAATTACACTATTATTTTGTGCATGAAGATGAAATCACGTGAAAAGGTATCCATTGTAAAAAACTAGTCGTTGGAGCCTCATGGACCAAAAAGTTAAGATATGGACCATAAATTAGTCATTGCGAGCTCGTGAATGAAGAAGATGACCAAGTTGAGCCTCAAGGAATAATTCTCTCTACCTATTATACAAGTCGATTTCCAAAATGGACCAAGGAGATAGAATGGGGGAGAAAAGTCTACTATCTTGATCGAAGACCATTGTTGATAACTTTCAAAGGGAATCACATTCTCTTATTTTGGAAATTGGTCTAATTAAAGCCCATTGGAGAATTAATTTAAGTATTTGTAATAATTTTAGAATTAAAATTGTTAAGTCTCAATTTGTGGAAGGCTAGCAATATTTTATTGAGAGAGTCCAAATAATCATTATCTAGTTGTTATAGATTTATCTATAAAAGGATAACCTCTCTCATTTGTAGTTGTTGTTCACAAGAGAAAAGTTCAAAGAGAAAAAATTGGAGACACTTCAAGGAGATACCACTCCTAAGGGGGGATCGAAAAGCACAAGGAAGGTTAAGAAACGCGGGGGGAGACTTTTGTAAGGACCAAACCTAATCCATCGACAAAAACCATACACAATTATCTAGGAGGAAGAATAATTCACACTCCAACAATTGGTGAGTTCCATGAGCACGAGGTATAAATTTAACAACCACAAAACTCAAAAAGAAAGAAAACAAACATCAAATATTTCTTTTTATCTTTGCATTTAGAGTGGGATTTTCTTGTTGGTCACTACTTTCTATATCATTCCCAATAAGACCTTATTGGAGATAAATATTAAAATTTTCAGATATAAAACCCTTATTCAAGCACTAGTTATTATAAACCATATTTGACACTTGTATCTAGTCATACAGTTTCATATATGCAAATTTGGAGAGCATTTACCTCGTTAGACCTGTGTTTTAGCCACCTCTAAGAATTCCTACAAGTTCACAAGTACAATTCATAAGGATTTGGTTTTTTCAACTCTACATTGAATATATATATTATATAATTTTATATATATATATATATATATATATATATATATATATTATTATATATATTGTATTTTCCAGTTGTTTCTCTTGTCGAATACAAATTTTGGATTTACTAGCATATTAGTATAGCCTAAATTTCGAAATATTAATTTCCATCCAACTGGAAATTACATTTTTAGTCTAAACAAGTAGAAGATAGGCTTTCCACCCTATAGGCCCTTATACTCTTGGGTGACTCCCAAGGGGTGTTTTAACAATGTAAGTGGGCCTAAACATAGAAGACATTTCTTTTCCCATGCAATTTAACATAAACTTAACGGTCTATCCCACATGAAAACAATATGTTTTCCATCATAACTCATAAACCATGTATCTAAATAGAGAAATAAATCCATAATCAATTAGGATAAAATCCATATACCTAAATCCATAGGTTACACTATGTATCTTGAGTGATTTTTCTACTAATAGTTTGTTGTTATAAATTTGTACTGTTTTATCATTCTTTTATTAGTAGGACAACAAGAAAATCTAGAACACCTTCACCCCATTGAATCCATATAAGGCATTGATCACATATTGGATTTTAGGGGATATTTATGGAAGCCTCCCTTGGCTTTTTAGGAAGTGTTGGGCCTAAATAATGGGGCTTGGGCTGAGGTGACAGGGTGTCCCTACCTTGTTAGTGCCAGTCTAGCAAGACTACCATGACCTTAACAACCCTGTAAAAAGATTGGTAACAAGTGTATTTACTTCATTGAGTTAGATCTATATGAAAATATATTAGGGATATAGAGGTACCCCTACCTTGCACTTTGTTCCTTGGAGACCCTCATTTTAGATTCTCCCTTAGGCCATGCACGAGGTTAGTTTGTCAAGATGTCTCAACTTCTCAAGTCAATGACTATCTCGCCATAGTGTCTCCTCCATAGAAAATTTTAGGGGTGAAATTTTGCCCATGGGAAAAATTATGGGGTTATTTATTTTGGTGGGGAATTTCTTTTACAAATATGGGTTTGCATATGCATCATCCAATATTTATTTAAAAAAAAATAGTTGAAAACCATTAGCTCATGGGAATTTGATGGGGAGAGTTTAAAAACTTATTTGGCCTTGCAACATCCAAACTACATTTTCCCATTTTCCCTATTTTTATGGTAATGACAAGTATCAAGATATATTTCACCCTATTGTTATGGGAATACCAATTATTTGGATTTGTTTCTCCTCGTGGAATTTATTTTCACTCTATTATATTTTTCTATTAACCCAAAATTGTTGGAATTTGTTTTTTTGTTTTTTGTTTTTGTTTTTTTGTGTTTTTTTTTGTTTTTTGGTTTTTGTGTGTGCTTTTTTGTTTTTTATTTTTTCTAGTAAAATTCAAACTACATTCTCCCATTCACCCTATTTTTATCATAATGGAAAGTATCAAGATATATTTCACCCTATTTTTATGGGAATACCAATTATTTGGATTGTTTCTCTTTGTGGAATTTATTTTAAATATATTATTTGTTTCTATTAATTCAAAATAGTTGGATTTTTTTATTATTTATTTTTTTAGTAAAATGTATCGCGCACTTCATGGAATGTAGGATCATGGGTTTATAGGGATTGAGGGTTTATATGAAAGTCATTCCATTATTATTTAAACAATTGTTTGTTAGGATATTTTGACACATAGGAAATAGTTAAGTATAACTTGGTCTAATACAGAGATAGGTAAAATGTGTTTCTTTACTATGTACTTTTGTAACTTACAATCCGTCGGTCACGATATGTTCTAGACATGAAGTGATCCGATGGTTCATTCTCTCCTTGGTATTACCGACACTTGATTAGTAGCTTAACACCTGATTGGTCCATGATCTCAATTTAAAGAGCATGGAGGGTCATTTGTAGGGTGACCGTTCATGAGAGAAGCTTATGTAAATTTTCATTCTTTTATTAATAAATTGTCTGAAGTGGCTGCGTTGGCTTAGGCCATAGACTGTTTCCCTCTTTTAGGGTTTTAACCACGTCAAGGACACTGGTATATTGATATGTGATCTGTTTTTGAGCGGTGTCCTATGGTGTTATATATGAGGAACTTACCCTATAAGTTCCTACATGGTATCAGAGCTATTTGAGGGCCGCATCCATTGGTGATCTAAATTTAAAGCCAATACAACTGCATTGAATGTCATTTCTTAGATCTACTGTTTCCGATCGCTTTCAGGACAAGAGGGTTGCTCTATTGTGTTAGGAGCATCTATTCCAATGAGGAACCCCTTTTGTTTCACGCGAAAAAGTTTCTGGTAGCCCTAGCTACCTCATTTTTAAGATCTGGAGGTATACAGTCCTTATTTGCAGCGTTAGTTATTCATCTCTCTGTTTATTTCGATTTATTTATCTCTCTATTTTTTTATTACCAGATCTATACCTTTCATTTCTGCATATGCTCTTTGCCCTGCGACTCTATGCAATCTTGGAAAATCATAAACAGAAAGGAAGGATTTTTCTCATGTGTATGCTCTTTTCTGTCGCGCCTTAGTGTGATCTCGGAAAATCAGAAACATTGAGGAAATATTTTAGGTTCTAGCGAAAGCTAACTTCAAGCCATAAGGTTTGATTTTTTTGTATGTCCGTGTTGGGTTGTGTGGTTTTTCGTTTTGTAGGAATTTTTTTTTTCAAGCAAGCACGCACCCCAAAGCTTAAGTGACTAAAAAAAAACCCCTTCATCTTTTCCAAAAATTACTAACCTCTTAAACTAGCTCACTTGGTCCAAAGTTACTTTATGAGAATAGAGGTCTTGAGTTCAAGTCTTTCTTTTTGTTGAGTTACTTTTTCAAAAAACACATGTAACTTATGTTTTAAAGTTACTTTATGTAAAAGTGTTCTCACCCATAAGTGAGTCACTTATAAATTTAAAGTCTCTTTATCTTTTATTTAAGTTACAATTTAGTGGGTAGCTCATTTAGTACCGTTGTAAAAGTGACTTTCACTTATTTATAAAAGTAGGTCACATATTTTTTTTTAAGTGAGCTAATTAGATTAATTTTGGAAGGGGGGGTGGGGGAATTAAAAAAAAAAAAAAAAAAACAGTATCATTCACTTCCGCACATTCACGCACTTCGTCGGCATCTTCAACAACTTTTCTTCAAAAAGCCATAACTTCTTCATCTGGAAGCCGTTTTCAGAGTTGTGGTTTTTTAATCAGCCAATTTTTTCGAGATCTTTCCATTGGAACACTTAGTTTCAACATCTACAACTTCAGTTTCTGTTAAAATAGAAAGTCCATGCCAAGTTATTCTTGATAGCACCAACTACTTTTTATGGTGGTCCTACATTGTGGATTTACTTAGAAGTAAAGGTCTTTACAGAATAGCCTCAGGCCAAGACACTAAACCTACAGATGAAGATAAGGCAGCCAAATGGGAAAATAGGCATGATCATTCACGTGGGTTGATAGGGATGTCTATTTCTCCAGACCTTAGATTCCATATCGAAGAACTTGATACCCCTAACGAAGCAATGAAAAAACTCACTAAAGTTTTTGGAATTAAAATGAAATTAGAGCCCATCAACTCGAAATGAGGTACTTACATTGGACTCCAATAATTTTTCTTCCATTGAAGACTTTTTGTCTAAGTTCAAGAGCCTTAGACTTCTCTTGGAAGGTGTTAATGTTAAGAATGAAGTTAGTAGCCTCATTTATTCCATTCTTACTAAGTTGGGACCAACCTACTCTATGTTTGTTTCCACCTTCCATTCTACTAGAGAAGCCTTTATTTCTCAAGGACAAGACTACAAGGCCTCCTCTTTTGATGCCTTTTGTGATTCTTTAATAAGAGAACAAGAAAAACTCTTACATCTTGGTCTTCTTAATCTTGGAAACTCTTCTAAGAAAGCCTTAGCCGCCTAGCAACAACCAAATTCAAAGAATCCTAAGAAGCAGTACCCTAAAATGAATGGTCCTAAACCAAATAAGGATCCTAAGAAATTTCAATCTCATAATGAAAAATCATTTCAACAACATGATAAGGCAAATAAAAACAAAGGGAAGAAGACTGATAAACATTGCCACTTTTGTAATCGAGATGGCCACTTATAATCTAAATGCTTTAAGAAGATGGAAGCCTTGGAAGCAACAATAAAGAAACATAATATCCATTTGGAGCACTCTTCAACTTCAACTTTCTCTTCAGGAATAACACTTTTTGCATGTGGTTGTCAAACATCTCAATCTGGTTATGTACTAAATGTATCTTCTTTTTCTCATTCTTATGAGTGGCTCATTGATTATGGAGCTTCTTATTACATGGCAAAAAACAAAGCCATGTTTTCTTCTTTAAATGATTGTAACACCAAAAAATATATATGTTGGTGATGATAGATCTATTAGTGTTGTAGGGACTGGAACTGTTCATCTAGATAATGGTCAATTTAATGAGGTATCGTGTGTTCCAACCTTATCCTATAACCTTCTATCTGTATATCCAATAACTCATTCAGGTGAAGGTAAAACCGTTGAATTTTCACCTCACGATGTTGTAATTAAGGACCTAAGAGATTCTAAACAAATTTTAGCTATTAGCATTGCTAATGATTCTACAAGGTTGTATATTTAACAACTTTGGGTCATAAAATCTTCCTTCGGTATTTGTTGCTCATAATGATGAAGTGAGCAAACTTTGGCATGAGCGATTTGGTCACTTAAACCATCGTTCCCTTCAAAATCTATGTAAAGAAAATATGGCGACAGGTCTTCCTATGGTATCTTGCAGAGATGGTGTTTGTTCTAGATGTGTACTCGAAAAACATCATCGAGATAATTTTGAAAAATGTGCCTCTTGGCATGCCTCAACCCCTTTACAACTTGTACATAGTGATTTATGTGGTCCATTTCCAGTTGTTTCATTCTCTGGCTACAAGTATTTCTTAACTTTCATTGATGATTTCTCTAGATGCACTTGGGTATACTTCTTAAAACTCAAGAGTGAAGTATTTAACATGTTCTTGGCCTTTAAGGCCTTTGTTGAAAAACAATCTGGGCATCAAATTCTTAAGCTAAGATATGATAATGGCAGAGAATATGTTAACAACAAATTCATCAAATTTTTCACTGAGCATGTAATTCAAATGCAACATACTGTTCCATATACTCCACAACAAAATGATGTAGCTGAAAGGAAGAATCACACCTTAAAGGAAATGGCTAATTGTATGCTTCAATCTAAAGGACTTAGTCTTAATTTTTGGGCAAAAGCAATTAACTGTGCAAATTACATAGTAAATCAAACTCCTACTAAGCTTTTAAAGAATATCACTCCAGAAGAAGAATGGAGCTCAATTAAACCAGATGTAAGTCACTTTCATGTTTTTGGAAGTGAAGCATGGGCCCATTTTCCAGATGAGAAACATAAAGCTTTAGAACATAAGAGTGAAAAATGTATCTTTGTTGGATATTCTGAAGATGTTAAAGGATATAGACTTATTCCACGTAAGTCCAAAAATGTTATCATTAGAAGATATGTAAAATTTGCTGAAAATGTATCGGCCTACGAGCCTAGTTCGACAGATGTGCCACCTCTCTCCATCCATTCTACTTCTGAAAATATTTCTTCTTCAGATGATGATAGCGAGGATGACAATCCTCCCCCACCTTCTCAGGCTCCTCCTTCAGTTCCTCAGCTTCCAAAATGGGTTTGTGCTACTCGGGATGCAACAGGTGCTCTTGTAGGTGATCCTACAGATCAACGACATACATGTTCTCAGTTCGATAGAGCCTCTTCTTTACTAGCTCAAGCTCTAGCGAATTATGATCATGACACCTTTGTAGAAGCTTCAGGCCATCCAAATTGGGATGCAACTATGAATGAATAATATAATTCATTATTGGAAAATGATACATGGGATCTTGTTCTTCTTCCAAAGGGACGAAAACTTGTTAGATGCAAATGGGTTTACAGAACCAAGTATGGACTAGATGGAAAAGTTGAGAAACATAAAGCTCGTCTTGTTGCTAAGGTTTTTTCATAAGTTAAGGCATTGACTATACTAAAACCTTCTCCCCTGTTGCCAAAATGAACTCTATCTGCCTTATTCTTTCCCTTGCTACCTATTTCAAACGGGAAGTCCATCAGATGGATGTTAAATCCGCCTTCTTGCACGGGGACTTGCATGAAGAAATCTATATGGAACAACCTCCTGGCTTTATACAAAAAGACTCTAGCCTTGTATGTCGGCTTAAGAAATCCCTTTATGGTCTCAAGCAAGCTCCTTGGGCTTGGTATGCCTAAATGGATAACTTTCTTTTAGATACTAACTTTTCTAGGTGTCATTCTGACAATACTGTCTACACCAAGAAAGTGGGTAAGTCTCTTATCATTCTTGTTCTTTATGTTGATGATGTTATCCTTACTAGTAGTGATCCCAACCTTATAAACCATGTGAAGTCTAGCCTTAAAAAGAAGTTTGAAATGACAGACTTAGGACACTTTTATTATTTTCTTGGTCTTCAAGTTTTGCAATCCAAGGAAGGTATTTCTGTTTCCAGTCCAAGTATGCCTGTGATCTTCTACGCCACTTTCACATGGAAGGCTGTAAGCCAACCTCTTCTCCCTTTCAATATGGAGCTAAAATTTCAGTCATTTGTACTTCCCCTGAAGTTGATGATACCTGTGACCTTTCCTTTGTTGTTGGCCTTATTGATCGGTTTATGCAAAACCCACATGAAAGTCATTGGAAAGCAGCTAAAAAGAATACTTCATTATGTTCGAGGTACAATTCAGTTTGGGATTCATTACAGTGCAGAAGCATCTCCTATATTGGTTGGTTTCACTGAATCTGATTGGGCTGGTGACCCTGATGATAGGAAGTCTACTACAGGTTATGTCTTCACTCTTGGTTCTGGACCTATTACATGGGCTTGCAAGAAACAAAGTGCCATTTCTCTTTCTTCAACTGAACCAGAGTATCATGGCGCCATAGAAGCTAGTAAGGAAGTCCTATGGCTTCGTCAGATCCTATCAAAGTTTGGCTTTCAGTAGCACCATCCAACTACATTTTGGTGTGATAATCAAAGTTCCATTCAACTATGCAAAGATCCAGTTCAACATCAGTGCAACAAACACATTGAATTACACATGCACTTCATCAGAAAGCTTATTCATGACCATGTTCTTGAAGTGCAATATTGTTAAACCGATGATCAAGTTGTAGATATCTTTACAAAGGCTCTCACAGAGGCAAAGTTTACTAAACTTTGATTTATGATTGGAGTTCAGGAAGTTGTCACTGAGGGGGGATAGTTATAATGCCTCCTTCCTTCTCCTATTGTGTCATATTTGTACATCCTTCAATCCTATCCCAAGTTGTTCTTAAGGGGGGATGTTAGGATATTCTGACACATAGGAAATAGTTAAATATAACTTGGTCTAGTATAGAGTTAGGTAAAGTGTGTTTTTTTACTATGTACTTTTGTAACTTACAATCCGACGGTCACGATATGTTCTAGACATGAAGTGATTTGACAATTCATTCTCTCTTGGTATTACCAACACTTGATCCATGGCTTAACACTCGATTGGTCCATGATCTCTATTTAAAGAGCATGGAGGGTCATTTGTAGGGTGACCATTCATGAGAGAATCTTATGCTAATTTTCATTCTATTATTAATAAATTGTTTGAAGTGGTCGCGTTGGCTCAGGTCGTGGATTGTTTCCCTCTTTGAGGGTTTTAACCATGTCAAGAATATTGGTGTATTTATCTGTGATATGTTTGTGAGCGGTGTCCTCTGGTGTTCTATCTGAGGAACTTACCCTATAAAATCCTACATTATTGTAATGGAGAGATGTCAATTCTTCCCTATTGATTTGACATCGAGTGAAAAATTTATTCGAATATATGTGTTTTAATTTGGTAAGCATTCACCCACATCCATGTTTTTTAAATGTTCAAAGGAAGAAACTATCCAACATAAAAATATGGATATGATTATTATTATTATTTTTTTACCCAGATAAACTATTATAATTTTTTTCTTATTGTAATAATAGAGACTATCAATAAATCTCTATATAAATAGTAGAGCATGTACCATATTTTTATATTTTTATATGTCTAGATTGAAATGTTGTTATATCTACTAAATCATTTAACCCTCTATATAAAAGAGAGAACTGATTTTATAAACCTGAAATACGTTGGTTGTAAGATAGAGTTAATTGTAGACATTACTACTTTCACCATTGAAGCCATCAAAATTTTTGAGGAATCAATAAAATAATAGTTTAAAGAAGATTGTTGTGGGAGTTCACAAATTCCTTTAACATGGACACTCCAAGACATTCAACGTGTTTGATCCACCATGTATCATGAAAGGGTGATTGTTCTAATAATTGTAGCAATCTCTCATTTCTAATTCAATTTACTAAAAGTGATGTCAGTGAGGGTGGTGGAGTTATATTCCAATGTAGATATAAAAACAACTAACTTGTAATGTCTCCCTTTTACTTTCCAAAGGATTTTAAAAATGTTACAAAATAGTTAGTTTCTACATGTTGAGATTTGCATTAACTTGTTTTCATGCAACTTTAAAGGTTTGAAATCATCTTTAGAAATAATAATCTCTAAATTCCTTTGATTTTACATCTGCCTTTGTGTTTTGCTTGAGTGTAACAATTTTATATGTTCCGTTAAAATCTTATTCATGTTTAAAGTATATACTATAAATCCTAGATCTTAAATAGTTCTACACAATAGGTTGTGGATATTAGCTTTCCTCACTGCTTAGAAACATTCTATTGCTTATATGTTGTAGTTTTTTTGATAAAATTTTGTGTATAGAATTAAAAAATATAATCAACAAACATATATAGATAAAAAGAATAACAATTAGACTTTTTTTACAAAACATTATCAAAGATACTAAGTTTGTGCATGGAATGAAAAAATAAAATTACTTATATAAATCAACGAGATACTAAGTTTGTGCATGGAATAAAAAAATATAATTATTTATATAGATGATTTGTTGGTGGAGATGAAGTGGGGGCTATTCCTTCCCTTCCTTCTATTTTTAAAGGTAGATTGACTATGTTTTGGTTTAATTTAGATAAATTCGTTTAGATTTCAACCCCAGGTTTTTTCACCTACAATTTTATAAATATGTAAATATATATAATGTTTTTAAAGGGATTTTGATGTAAAATTATAAATGAGTTTTGACGCAAAATTATAGTAATACCCGAGTTTGCATTTTTCTTAATCAATTCACTTGTTTCATTTTATTTTATTGCATTGTATTTGAAAAAAAAAAACTATTAATTGCTCATAGTAATAATATTAGTGATTTATTTTATTAAATTTGGGGGTATATGGGTTGAGTGGGCCTAATGGTTAAGAGCATGTGTTTCCTCCTAAGAGGTCACATGTTCAAAACTACAGGATGTAGAGTATGTATGCCTTGTATTTAGTTATTTTTATAATTAAAAAGATAAGTGATATAAAAATGAATTTTGTATCTAGTTACAATGCCGCTAATTTTTCTCATTTAAAATTAATAATTTTATAAATTTGAAAACATCTAGTAGGATAAGTTTTTCTTTTAAAATATTAATTAAACAATGGATTTTTCAATTTTTTATTTTTTCAATAACATATCCAAATATATTTCAATGTCATCCTCTAAATTTTCTTTGTATTATATCATCAGTTAAAAATGTATTTTCACATACTTATTTAGTTATTTTTATAATTAAAAAGATAAGTTATTAAGGAATTTAGACTTCTGGGATCCATAACATTGTTTAGAGAATTTTCGGCGAAATCACATAAATAATAATTTGTCGACGCGTTTCGAACCAACCAGTGTGGTT
>APFE031601849.1:0-5000 GCA_000404065.3 Pinus taeda | reverse complement strand
CTGGTCGGCACTTAGAGCTGAGGGTCACCCGCGCTGATCCTGTAGAATTGAATTTTGTTCAATTTTTCCTCCTGAACCTGTTGGTTTGACTATCCCCTGCTCTTTCCACCTGGTTTATGACTTGGTTTATGTTGCCTGAACTGTGAGATACTTGCTTGCGAAGTCTTGTCCCACAAGGGTTCGTTTGTTGCTTGCTTTTCGGTTTTGCAAAACCTTCCTTCTCACTTTCGCTGCTTGGTTTGTATTTTTACTTGACTTTTATAGTTGCTGGAATGTGTTGAGTCCCTATTTGACTGGTTTTGAACTCCCATCCTCTGGGTGTTTGCTTTTCTCTATTGATTTTGCACTCTAGCCCTAGGGCATCTAGTGGTCGTGTGTGTGTCAAGCCTTTCATGGGATCTTGTTTTCTTGTTTGACCAGCCAACTTTAGATTTGCTTTTCACATTTGCTCGGTGATTGTTGAAAGTGTTTTGGTTATGTTCCAAGCGAGTTGCTTCCTCCTTGTTTGAATTCCTTTTTGTCTTGCTGAGCTTAAATCACATAGCTCATAAGCCTTAGTTTTTCCTTTGATTTGGAAAATTGTTTTGGTGTCTTGGGAACTCTGTTGTGTCTTCATCGAGTGAGTTTTATTTCTTTTTGCTCAGTGTTGCTGTCCCTCAAAATTCGTTTTAAGTGCTTTGTGCCATTGAAAAGAAAATCAAACTAATATCTTTTGCATTCAATAGTTGAAAGGGAAAAGAACATTTCATTGATTTGTGTTTTCAAAAGAAAAGTTTCGTTTCCTTGCCATTAGCTGCATTAGATTGTTTGATTGCTTGAGCTCATTTTGGTTGGTTGAAAAACTCCTAACCTTCTCATAGTTAGAATTCATCAAACGAAATGATGTTCTTTGGCATGTAGTTTGCATCTAAGTAATTATGAGAGATCATACGATAGGACCTGAAATCAAAACTTAATTCAAGATCAACCGTAAAATAACCGAATTTACCTAAAAACGCATTGGAACTTCACGCAAATATCTAGAGGTCTAGGCTAGAGATGTGCTCCGGCATCATTAAACCTAGTCACTCTTGTTTTCGCATTAAGGTTGGGTGATTCCTCCTGGTATGATTCAATTGTGGTCTAGCACGGATTTGGGCTCCCACGTATCGTCGCGTATATATGGGGAGACTCCACTAGGTTTGCATCCTTTATCCATAGGAAGCCGAGTCTGCCACCTTGTGAACCGTAACACACCGAACACAACATTCGGGAAGATTGTCTGCAGTATGGAAAGTCCTTGGTTCTCATACGATTGCCAAGGTGTATAAGCAATTTTACGGATTGCTTGGTAAACCCTTTGCTTAGAATCTCCAGAGAAGTCACTTTTGATCCTTTTCAGACTCCTTAAAAGAAAAGGTGTAAGTGAGCGTCTTGTCACTTCGTGCTCATTAAACATTCGAAGGAGACTAGAGTCATCTTTTCATCCTTTTCTCGACTCTTGAAACATGAAAAGGTCAAGATCAGTTCCTGTGTCTTAAAAATTTATTCGGCCCCGATAACATTACCTGGTTAGATCTTGTGTGTGTTAGCTTGAGTAGGTTTCTTTTTGCTATGGCAACTTTTACAGGGTTCACCAACCCAAGTTCCCCTCCTGACGGGAATACTAGCCATTTCCCTCCTCTTGGGAATGTTGGTGCTCCTTATATGGCGACGTTATCCCTTCCGGGGTTAACTGTCAGGTTACTTGTTTGGTTGTTTTCAACCTCTTTTGTCCCTGCCGTGTCAGTTGCTACTCCATCAGTCCCTCCACCTTAACAACATTATGTTGAACCTAAGGTGGACCTCTCCCCTTCGACGCCCACTTCTACATCTTCTTCTTGTACTTTGCCTGGAGAAAGTCTCGATTCGAATAACCAGGTGGCTAAGAAGAAAAAGAACAAGAACAAGAAGAAGAAGTCTCCTAAGGGAGAGGCTACAAGCATAACTGTTACTCCCTCGAGTGCACCTGAATTCGGGCCCCCTTCCACTCCTCCCCGGAAGGTTAAGTTTCCTTGTCGATTATGCAAGGAGGACCGTCTTCTTCACGATTGTCCTGGCATTCCCAGGGTACTATAAATATGGTCTCGCAATCCAGCCCACCCCTCATTGTCCTCTGAGACTCATGGCGATGCAACCTCATCAGTTGGGAATGGCAAGGGAAAATGGAAGATTCAAATCCCCTACAGACTTTGTGAAGGCAATCATCCCCTTCACCTTTGTCCACTCATGGATAAAGCCTCCACTATTTTGGAAAGTCTCCCAGCTCCCTCACCCCAACTCCCCATTGGATATCAACGCCTTTCTGCAGCTGCAGAACATTCGCCTCCTGAAAATGAGATTGGTTCACATTCTTCTCTTGTCCAGGCCCCTCTTCCCGAACCTGGCTATGTCTAGCCTGTTCCAGACCTAGCATTGGTCGGAAAGAGTGTCGACTGGAGTTCACCTCCTGTCGACCACTCTGTTTCAGAAGAGCAAAATACCCATGTTCTTCTCGTCTCATCAAATTCTCCTGAGCTTGATAATGGTTTTCCCATCCCAACCTCTCCAGAGAATTCCGATTCGGTTCCTTCCGACCAGGGGGGCAACCATATGGTTCCCCCACCAAGTAGTTCGATCGTTTCCTTCGATTGGATTCGTTTGACTACCCCTCCCCTTCCATCCCATGTGCCTTTCTGGGTCACCGCCTATGCCTCCCATATGGCGCTGCCTGGCACTGTGTTAGATGAAGGAGCATCGATTAGTCTTATGCCCATTACTACTTGGCACGCTTTGGGTTCCCCATCACTTATACCTGTCGCACCGAATCTCACCGCTTTTGACGGAGGAACGAGTCAACCATTAGGGATCCTTCCAAAGTTCCCTATCACTTTGGGGGGAAAGACTGTCTATATAGACGTCTCAGTTACCCAAGGTTCTTTAGACTTTAGTCTTCTCCTTGGTCATGACTATGTGTATGCCATGGGAGCCCTTGTTTCTTCACTTTTCCGTGTGGTTTGCTTTCCACACGATGGAAGAATAGTGACAATGGATCAATTATCGTTCGTTCGTCCATAAGCCCCTTCGGCACAATTGTCCTTCCCTCTTGGCTCTCATCCACCATTTGCATCTGTCCCACACCAGATCAACTACGTGGCCACCTCTCCCATGCCTATATCTAGCAATGCTGCCGTCATGCATAGCGTCCTAGGGGCATTGGGTCCTGACTTCCGAGACATTGACCTCCCACCGGGTGTGCCACCCTTGGAAGCCCCGACTTCCTGTTCATTATGATGAAGTTCGGGCAGAGCATAGTTCATTTTCCTATGTCAAGCTCCCTGAAAAATGAAATTAGGTCTGATCAGAGCATAGTTCACTTTCCTATGTCAAGCTCCCTAAAAAATGAAACAAGGAGTCTCGAGCATAGTTTCTGATCTTGTGTCAAGCTCATTAAAAAATGAAACAAGGGTTATGAGGATAGTTCTTTTACTGTGTCAACCTCATTAAAAAATGAAACAACTCCCTTTTCAGATCGAGTCTTTGATTAAGATCTTGTAAAATCCAAGTTGAGTCTTTCCAAGATCTCGAGAGTGAACCTTCATTCCATCCACTTTGTTGAATGCAATGAAGCTTGGGGGGCATGTACCTCGTTTTGCGTCATTATGTTGGGGGCATGCGAACTTATAACAAGCATAGTTTTTCGCTTCAAGCTTGTGTAAACATGAAACTGAATCCAAGAAAAGTTCTCCATGGTTCAAGCTTGTGTAAAAATGAACCCATACCCGATTTACATCTCGTGATTTCCATTTTTATCCGCTGAATTCTGCTAGATGAGCCTTGGTTGTTTCATTCCATTACTACCATCTCTTTCACTGATCATATGCTCTCACTTGGTTGTTTATCCTTTCTTGAGGAACCGCAACGATGAGTGGTTTTGTTAGCCAGCCTCTTGACCATTACATGTTTTGATCAGTTCCACCATTTCCGGAACCAGTTGCTACCCTTTATACCATTCGTTCCTCTAGGATGAGTCCCCTTTAAGCTCTTTTCTGACTCGTAAAATATGAAAAGATTGTCGAGTATTTTTTCCTTTTTGACTCGCTAAAGAGAATAAAAGTGGAGGTCTTCTTTCAGCTCTTTTCTGACCATTTAAAGATGAAAAGATTGCCGAGTTATTCCTCTTGACTCGTTAAACGTAAATAAGAGGTTGTCGTCGTTAAGCTCTTTTCTGACATAAAACAAGGAAAGATTGCCGAGCTTCCTCTCAACTCGTCAAAAGGAATGAGAGGCGGTCGTTTTAAAGCTCTTTTTTGACCGTTTAAAATAACAAAGATTGCCGGGCGTTTGTCCTTTCGCGCTCGTTATTGGTTCTTAAAACGACGTGGTATCGATCGCTTTTTTACTTTTTCAGGTCAATGTCACTATTCATGAAAAGTAATCCTCGGTCGCAATGATCGGGCAGTTCTTTCGAGCATCATTTTATACTTTTTCGGGCTCAAGAGACACAACTTTACGAAAAAACACCCCTCTGGAGTTTCATTTTCAGATGTCTTTTCAAACTCTCTAAACATGAAAAGACGCCGAGTTTTTCCTTTGTCAGGCTCGTTAAAACTAAATGACATCGGGCTCCGTCGCAATGACGCTTTCCAAGCATATGCTATCCCCGTCAAGCTTGTCATCCAAAAATAATCGGGGTACTCGCCAGAAATGGTGGGGGAAAATAAAGGAACCATAATCGTCGTCATCGGCAGTATGTCGCTCTTGAACATGGCATTGTTTGCATTCGTGTTTGGGTGGGGACATCTCATCTCGCTTCACTTTTGCCTCCATGGGTTTGGGTTATCCTATTTGGCCACTCATTTGCTCATTGTCCTTCCGTTACGACCTCTGATCGTTTGGCCCCCAAATACTGCCAAATCTGTCATTGTGCCGCCGATATGTTCAAGAGAAGTTGACCTCTGCAAGTATAACCTCCCTCTGATATTTCACACAAAACAAACTTG
>APFE031601830.1:0-15794 GCA_000404065.3 Pinus taeda | reverse complement strand
GACAGAAGACGACAATCAAATTGAAAGATCTATATTATCAGTTGATACACTGAGTGATTTTTAGGAAGATCCACAACATAGTCATGCTCAGATTCTTAGAAGCATTAGATTCAAAAAACTTTATGTGTGACCTCCATGACAGACCAATAGGAGGATTCCTCGTGGGTGACACTACTGTGCACAAAGTTATGTGGGAAGATTTCTATTGGCACACACTCTTCAAATATGCTCATGCATATGCACACAAGTGTCTAGTCTGTCAGAAATGTGTCGACCGAGAAAAGAAGTCAGTCGCCCCATTACAACCCATCATTGTGGAAGAACCATTTCAACAATGGGGCCTAGATGTTATCAGTGAGATCTTTCCGCACTCATCGAAGCAGCACTGCTATATCCTCACTGCTACAAACTACTTTATGCGGTGGATAGTAGTGATTCCCCTCAAGCAAGTGAATGTTCAGAAAGCCATCATCTTCCTCAAGCAAAATATCATTACCAGGTTCGGTGTTCTAACTTCACTTATTTTTTACAATGCAATGTAATTTTTATCGTTAAATCTTTATGAAAAATGGTATCATATTGAAACACTCATCCAATTACTACCCGCAAATAAATAGTCTTGTTGAGTTGACCAATAAAAACCTCATATGTATCATCAAAAAGGTTGTCTTCTATGAATGAAGGAACTAGCACTCTGCTTTGGTGAATTCCCTATGGGATGACTGTGTCATGCTTAAGCCTTCTCTGAATACTTCTCCTTAATTCCTAGTGTACGAAAAAGACGTCATCCTACCTCCGAACATTTACCTTTATGCCCTTCCGCTTTCACAAGAGTCCTAGAGTAAGCCTTGCCTCTTCATTTAGAGTAGGATAGACCCTCCTTAAGCTACAGGAAGAAAGAAATAAATCCAAAGAAAAAATGTCTCTTCACCAGAGTTGTATCAAGAGATGGTTTGACAAGAAGTCTACGGGAAAAATTGAATTCAATGTGGGTGACCTAGTCTTCAAATGGGATAAATCCCACAAAGACAAGGGAAAGCACACTAAGTTCCAATCCCTATGGATTGGATCATATGTTGTACTTGAGAAGCTTGGCCATCACACTTATCTTCTCCAATCTTTAGATGGTAAGAATGATTCTCTTCTTTTGAATGGCTAAGATCTCAAATAATATTGTCAATGAGAGTGTAGGGTTGTGCTCTACCCTATGAACATAATCTGTTGTTTTTGTTATTTGTCATGTTTATTCATTGTTTATGTTTTTTTTCATTCATGTGAGTAAGTGTTGTGTGTGAGTGTGCTTTTTTGTTCTCATGTATGTGGCTAAATTGAAAAGAGTCTTTTGACACTACAACATTTAGCTAACCTTCAATCCTTCTTCTTTGTCTTGGTTACACCTTTTGGTCGATGATGTTCCAACGGAAAATATGATCCTTGCATAAGGAGAGCTTTGTATCGAACCATGATATCATTTTCTATTCTGGAGAACTCATGCATGCACTCAGTTCTTTATGTTTCGGTGTTTTCCACGCTAATCCGATCAAGTAGAGAAGGGAAAAGGGGAAAATTTAAACGAGAAAATCAATATTAGAGGTCTATATATACTTCTCTGAAGGAACAACCTCCTCTACTCTCAAGAAGTTGGGATCCAGCTTTCGCCCATAAAATGAATAAGTGTCTATGAAAAATCGTATATGAAATAAATAAATAAGAGTGAAAGAAGAGAAAGGCTTCCTATGCAGGGGGTGAAGTAAGCAACTTCATCAAGGCATTGTCCAGGCTCGTTGCCATCTAAGCAATGTTTGTGTTCCTGAAGTGAATCCGTCGGGGAACTGTCCAAGCCTGCTGGTAGAGGAACAACACTACAGATGAAAAACTCATACTCTGAATATCTAAAGCTTGTGAACTACATTACCCTTTTCCTAATTCGAAACCTTGCAATATGGTAGGCTCTATGGCTATGTTCAACCGAGAAAAGGAATGAAGGGGACTATGTTTACACACGGGGTAAGTGGGGAAACCGGATTAATTTGAGTGATAAATCAATATTTCTTAAATAACTAAACCCTGCACGAACGAATTAATCAAGTTAGGGAAGCTAGAATTCAACCAGTGTGTCGCCAAGTGTTGTCATTGCTACAACACCCTCCAAAATTTTGGCCTGCATCCAAATTTTGGAGCCTACTTTGACTTTGCATGATGTCGTTGCAAGAATTAGGAGCCGTTACATGTGTTTTCCATAAGTGTTCTTGTGTTAAGTCCCTATACTACTAGTATAACCCCTTATTATTATTAGTACAACCCCCTTATTATATTGTTGTGCCCATGTAGTCCCCATATTGTTATTATTGTGCCCCATAGAATCCCCCTATTGTTAATATTTTTCCCTTACATTATTATTGATATGTCAGCTCTAATTATATTATGACTCCTTAGACTCCTATATATAGAAAGGAGGTCTTGTCATTTGTATCATCGAAGAATTGTTCATTTGTGTAATGTAAATGAGGTTTCCCCCTCGAAGAGGCTTATTTCTAAGGCTTTTATCTATCTTTTCTATCTTTTTGTGAGTTGGTTTCATAACATTTGGTATCAGAGATTTGGATTCTAGCGTTTCACTGCTCCAAACAGGTCATCGTGGAATTTTCGTTATAACTTTTTCGCTACGAATTTTTAGAAGCTAAAAAAAAACCATTTGAGAAGAGATCGATCTAAACCTTGGGTCCGAATTTCAGATCTTGGAGATATGATCCGAGGAAGTTAGGGTTTTTGCAAGCTCTAGAATTTCATCTCAAATGGGTCATCGTGGAATTTTCACTATAATATTTTTTCTACAAAGGTTCAGACTCTGAAATTAAAACTCATTTGAGAAGAAATCGTGGTGAATCTCAGGCCTGAATCTCAGATCTTTTTCTCGCCATATTTTAGGAGATATAATCTGAGGAAGTTAGGGTTTTTGAAGACTCCCGAACTACATTCTAAATAGGTGACCTTGGGAAAATCGTCATAACTTTCTCTCTAAGCAACAAATTGAAATTTCATAAGAAATTTCAGAAAGAGGACAGAATGTAGTTTTCTATATATATTTTTTAGATCCAAAGGTCGAAACAGTGACATGTGGAACGTCGTACAAGTTCGCTCTACTAAAACATTATGTAATCAGGTCATCTTAGGAGATTGGGCATAACTCTTTCTTTGAGAATCAAATTCTGATCAGACTTGCGAGTTTAGAAAGAGGAGTCAGAAGGATACTATAGGACATAATTTCATAACTTGGGGATCTGAAATTACCAAGTTACAGGAGTTTCAAGATCAAACTCCTAAAATCAAGAAAAGGCAATATGAGGAAGTTTTATGGCAAGGATTCGGTAAATTGAATACTACAGATGGAGCAATATTTTGATCTACATGAGGTTCAATTGTTACAAAACGTACATATTACATATTTATATTTAGAACCAAATCAATTTTTATGGTATAAAGGGCTCTGTTCTCGTAAAGCACTTGTCACTTGGTCAATTTTCACAGAAGAAATGATAGCACATTATGAGGATACAAAGAGTACCACCTTATTTAGCCAATTAATAAATCTCAAACAAAAGGGTTAAATGACAGATCACATTAAGGACTTTCAAAAATTGAATATAAGGGTAAATGATATTCCAGAGAAGCAAAGGATTGATGTCTTCA
This sequence comes from Pinus taeda, assembly GCA_000404065.3. Taxonomy (NCBI): domain Eukaryota; kingdom Viridiplantae; phylum Streptophyta; class Pinopsida; order Pinales; family Pinaceae; genus Pinus; species Pinus taeda. Next base: position 12,104 of record APFE031601830.1, on the reverse strand, counting down.
TAGGCACTTTAAAGGATAACATTCAACATGAGGTTCGTCTTTGGGAACCTGATTCATTGGAGAAGGCATTTAGGTTGGCAAGAAAAATTGAAAGTGAAATTATGGAAACAAGGAATCCCACCACTTACAACTATAATTATGGAAGTGTTTTTTCTCCTAGCCTTCCACAACCTACAAATTTTACACGACAACAATTGGAATAAAAGAGAAAAAGGGCTTTGTTACAATTGTGATATCAATTACACTAAAGGTCATAAGTGTGCTGAGAAGAAATTATTTTACATAGATTATGAAGAGGAGGAATAAAACAATCAAGAAACATCAAAAGAAGAGGATATACACCAGGAACCAGCCCCAGAGAAAGAAGAAATGAATTCAACTATATCTTGTAAAGCATTGGCAAGAATTACCACTCCTCAAACTCGCAAGATAGGACATATCAAGAAGGAAAAGGTTCAAAAAGGGAAAGATCACATCGGGAAAGAAGAAATGAATCCAACCATATCTTATAATGCATTGGTCGGAATTACCACTTCTCAAACTATCAAGATATAAGGACATATGAAGAAGAAAAATGTTCAAGCAGTTAAAGATCACATCGAGTATCAACAACAAGTTCTCCAACGTTTAAAGGATAACGCTACTTTGGTGCAGAATCGAATGAAACAACGGGTATATCAACATCACAGTGAAAGAATTTTTTATGTAGGCGATTGGTATTTTTACAACTACATCTCAAGCAAGCTATTTATGAGAAGAAAATGTTGGAAATACTACATGAACTTAAGAAATGGCAACCTTACTTAATGGGAAGACACTTCAAGGTAAAAATGGATCATGATAGTCATAAATACTTTTTACAACAAAGATTATATTTAGAAGAACAGAAAAAATGGGTCACAAATATGTTGGGTTATGACTTTGAAATCATCTACAAAAAAGGGAAGCAAAATGTTGTTGCAGATGCACTCTCAAGAAAGGATGAGGATGTGGAAGCATTGTTTTGTCCTATTTCTATTATCCAACTAGATTGGATAAACAAAGCATGGGATGAATGGAAGAAGGACGAAGAAGTGTGGCCACTCATTCAAAAGTTGGAGAAGATCCAAGTTCAAACACTATTGCTAGAACTTGACGAGGAAGGAAAAATCATATTGGAGCCTGGAGCAGTGATAGAAACAAGAACCCGAAAGCTACGACAACAATCAATTTTAGAGTATCTCATCAAGTGGAAGAACTTACCCGTTGAAGATTCCACATGGGAGGACAAGAATTTTATACGGAATCATCAAGAACTACTCAAGCCTTGAGGACAACACTTTTTGAAGGAGAGGGGCATGTTAGGTCCCAATACTACTAGTGTAACCCCTTACTGTTATTAGTACAACCCCCTTATTATATTTTTGTGCCCATGTAGTCCCCATATTCTTATTATTGTGCCCCATACAATCCCCCTGTTGTTATTATTGTGCCCTTACATTATTATTGTTATGTCGGCTCTGATTATATTATGACCCCTTAGACTCCTATATATAGAAAGGAGGTCTTGTCATTTGTATGATTGAAGAATTGTTCATTTGTGTAATGAAAAGGAGGTTGCCCCCTTGAAGAGGCTTATTTCTAAGGCGTTTATCTATCTTTTCTATCTTTTTCTGAGTTGGTTTCATAACATCTTGTCTCTTTGTGAAGAAAATCAAAGTGTCATCTTTTAGCATAGGAAAGTGTTGCATATCACATATATGTGGTTTTGGTTTGTTTCAAGGGATGATATTTGTGTTAATGAGTCATTCTTACCATATAAACATGTATTGCACTCATTTCCAAAGTTACAAGCATTATCATACAAGTGTCGTCATTGTCGTCATAAAGTGTACCTTTGGTGTCGCACTTGGGATAATTCTTCGCAATGTTGTTACATTGAGGAAAGTATGCTTTTCATGTGTTTTGGGTGATCTATGTTGTGTCATCAAGTGTCTTATGTGTGTGATCATACTCAAGTATTATCATTGTTCATTTTCATCTCTCCAATCCTGCACTTAGTCAAAGTTGGAAAACTTCCTGACCGAGCAACCTGGCATCTATCAACCCTCCTGAACTGCGCATTGCGCAATCTTAGTCCTCAAGCCTCAACCCTGCCTCATGGCACTGTGTAATGCGCAGTCCTTGCCTCCAGAAACTGCACACTGTGCAGTCATAGTGCTTAGTCTTGACCCTTGAGCCCCATAATTGTGAAATCCTTGCCCTCAGCCAATCTTCTATGTGCATTGTGCAGTCTTAAGCATCAAGCCTCATCCTTGAGCTCTTGAATTGTGCAACTGCACAATCCCTCAACCTTTGTCCCTTTGAAACTACGTATTAGGAAACTTCAAGCCCTCAGCCTGACCTCTTGAGCCCCTCAACTATGTAGGTGACAAGCCCTAGCCAGACTGAACTGCACAATCTCAAGGCTCAATCTTGACCCCTGACCTCATGAGTTGTAAAATTGCGGAATCCCTAAGTCTGTCTCCCAACCTACCACCTGGTTCCAACTCCGCTAATGGCTATCATGAAGCATGTTAGACTATGGTTTTATCGTACCGATGTCATCATGTCATGAGTGGATTTTAGTTGTAGGTTTTCTATCATGTTATGATAGGATGATGAAAAAGAAGATGGAGAAGGAGATCTTGCTAGAAGAAAAATCCTTAAGGCTGCAAAAAAAAGTTGATCAATCAAGAGAGATAAAGGGACATCAGTTTGTGACAACAGTTGGTGATCAAGTTTACAATGAAGACTCCTTATTTTCAAGTCATATGGAGGAAGAAGAAGGCCATGTTCCATCTCTCAAGAAGACACAAAGAAAGAAGCAGCAAAGAGTGGCTTAACACAGGCAAGTCATCATGAAGTCCATGTCACCAGTGTCATGTCATGCCATGAGTCATCATGTGCCATATAATATTGTGGATTACGTAAATTCAATATTAGAGACATGTAATGTAAAGTGGAAATACAAGAGTCATCTATGTAATGTGAAATGTCATGTGGGAGTTGAAAGGTCATAGGGAAGTCAAACAGTCATGAAGGTAGTCCAAGAGTCATAAGGGAGGTGAATGATCACTCATTTTTTTATATATACACCCTCATTGCTCAAGTAAAGGGCTTTTCACCTTGGCTCCTCCTACCAGGCATTAGAGAGGAAGATTGTTCTTTTGGAGGAGCAAGTGATTGTTCTAACGCTCCACTATTGGAGCTAGTGGTGTTCACTATCTTGATGTACCTTGGAATTTTTACTTAATTCAGAAGCTCCCTGAGGCAACACACTTTCATGTGTATGTCGTAAATATTGTAAAACTATTCTTTGAACGTTTTTATGTCTGTTGTTTTCATATGTACTAAGGAAATTGAACTATTTCAGTAGCTTTGGTACTTATCTTGTTGAAGGTGTGTTGTATTTGTTTCAACAATCATTGCTTCCATGTAAAATATTTCGTTGGTTGATCAAAGATTCATTCTTATGTACATGCTCGTGTGTCTTTTCTAGATTAGTACCATTACTTGTCTTCAAACAGATCATTTTTCTTTCCCTTTCTATAGAAGAGCTTTGATACATTTCACAGCTGAACATCCATACATCATACTCACTTGCTAATCTAAAATTACCTTCGTGTTACTCCCTTGCGTTGAAAATTGAAGCAAAGGCATGTCTTTAAGAATATATGGCAGTTGAGCCTTAATTCTGAAAGGGCTCCCACACCAAACGGTGTAAAGTCTATTTGGGACTTTTCATCAGGGAGGCCTTGTATGTTGTGGTTATCCAGCATCGTCAACACACTGTAATGAAGATCATTTTCATAGAGGCATTGTCATATAGGTGTTGTCATTATTGTCATACAATATTTTCATAAACATTTCACTGTCACTACCATACAATAAGGTCATTTCCATATGAATATCATTTTCATATCATTATCCGTTTGCAAGGGGCATCACCTATGCATTGGATTTCCAAGGACACAACTTTCTTATTAGGGCATATAAATCTGATCCCAATGCAGAAACAAACTCTATCAAACAATGCATTGGCACTTCTCCTTTTAGCTCTTATTCAAACATTGATCTACAAGGAATATCAACATCTATATAAGCTTTGTTTTACATTGGATTAGGGTTCAAAGCTGAGATCTACCCCTGAGGTAACTCGGCCCTGGTTAGCGTATTAGCATAACCCTGATTTCGGCCTTTGATCCACCTCAAGCAACATGTATAGGACCCTTAAGGAATGTGGCCATGCTCCGACATCAACCTAGATATTATGGTCCTCCACAACCACCCAATTGTGACGTAAATACTCCAATCTATGTGCTCTCATAAGGAAGATTTCCAGCCCTTACTTGACCTCTATTTCCTATCTAGAACATAGGACACAACCCACAAAAATCCTGCAACCTAATCATAGATTTTCCATATACATAGAACCAGACTTAAGCCCAAAAATATCTTCACTCAGATCTCCATCAAATGATTTGCCAATAACCAAAGACAAAAGAGAACCAAGAAAACTCGTCCTGATCTTCTAGATCGACTTCCCTTTGAGACTCCCTCAAAGATGAATGTGAGTTGCCTCAAAGATTTCCTCAGATCCTCTGAAATCTTCCACAGTCAAGTCAAAAATCGAATACCAAATGAGGGAGGATGGATGCTTATTTATAGTTGTTTCAATGTGTGAAAGGACATGACCATTAGGGGCCAGGGCGACTTGATTGTGGTTGAATTTTAGAGATTTGGAGGGAAAATAAAATTTACTCATTTTAAAATATATTTTCCAAATGCATGGCCAAATGATTGTCACACAATATAATATGAGGAGTGCCCATACATTAATGAATATTATTTACCTTAGTCCAATTTGAAATCTTCTTTGGGGCACAATGGGCTTTGCTTTGGGGCAGTAGGTTTTCTCATGGGAAATTTCGTCCCATAGCTACCCAAATTTCAATATGTGGAGCAAATTCTCTTCTTAGAGTAGGTCTTGAATTTGATCTTCTACTAGGACTTCTTTGAAATCTTTGAAAATTAGGTCTTCTTAGTTTGGTCGTCTACTGGGACTTCTTTGAAATCTTTGAAATTAGGTCTTATTTTCTTATTGCTTCTTGAATGGGATGCAAAAGCTTCTTTTGTTGGGTCTTCAAGCTCGCCTCTAAAAAGCAGTCTTGATTCTTCTTAAGTGCAGGCAACCCATAGCTTGTCAAAAGTAGGTGCATTTTCTCTTCCACAAATTTTTGATGTAAAAAAATCCCACGATCTAGGTAAGCCACCCAAAGCCATAGCTACCAATTCATTATCAGATACTTCTTCTTCAATGGTGTTGAGTTGATCTCTTATTTGAGAAATTTTAACAAAGTATGATGCCAATATATCATTCTTTTCTAGATTAATATTGTGAACTTGACCCCTTAGATTGATGGAATGATGGATGTTGTTGATAGTGTATAATCCAACAATTCCATCATACATAGCCTAGGAAGATTGATGATCAACAATGTAGGGAATTAAATGATCCCTAACAGATTCCACAATGATGCTTCTTGTCAAGATGTCATCTCCATGAGCTTTGTATTTTCCTATTTGGTCAGTTTGTTTTGTAACTTTTCCTATAACAGTACCCAATACCTTATGTGTTGCAAGTACTAGGTCAATCCTAGCCTTCCATGCCCTGTAATGAGTAGCTCCTTCAAGCTTCTTTTATGCCTTCATCAAGGAATTAGTGATGAAGATGAAGATGACCAACCATAAATCAAAAGATGTAGAAATCCAAGGCTCTTCAAGGTGCTCCCAATGCTCTACAAGGTGATCTCACAACTCTTTTTCCTTCACCAAAGCCCTAAAACCATGTTGAATTTTCTAGTGCATCCAAGACTAGTATAGTTTTTCAAAATTGATAACTACTTCTAGTGATACAATCATATTCTTATAGCATTCCTATCGTTAAACACTTATAGTCGAAAAACTTCAACTATTCACTCTCATCAATAGAGCAATAGAGATCACAATAAAAAGTAGAACAAGGGACACCAAAAATTAGGCTCACAACCAGGGAAAAACCCACAAGGGGAAAACCCAACCAATCTTTCCTTATGAGAGAGAAATTATGGTCATCAATAGTACATCAAAATATTCCAACAAGACTCCAAATTTGACCTCAAAAAATATCAAGTCAAACCAGTGAACAAAGATAGAAAAAGTCAATTATGGTCAAAGTCTGATTTGCAACAAAAGGGTCGAATTTCGACTTGTGGAAGACAGTCAAACCTTAGTCAACGAACTTTTGAAATCTTTAGCAAAAATCACAAGTTTGACTTGCGGTCAACATGCCCAAAAGAGAGACGAAAATGTGGTCAATCAAAGTGTCAATTGTAATGACCCTTACAATACCAACCTATATTTTTTTTATAAGAAATACATTTACGGGTCAAATACTTAAAATTAGTCTTCTCATTGTTATCTTCTATAAGAATAGACATTAGTAACTTGTTCATTGCAAATAAAATTAGCAATAAAATCTAATTGAATGAGACATGAATTATTACCTCTATGAGAATTTGGACTATATACTATGTTTACACATCTTGGGAAAGGTTCTCACTATTTTTTTTAATTAAGCCTTGGACCTTCGTATAGAGTTCTAGCTTTAAGGTTTACTTATAAGTGAACCACATTTTAAAAACTCGTGGTAATTGTATATATATTTGTATAACAAAATAGCACAAAGCTTTCCATTCCCATAAGGTTCTTAATACCCTTCACCCCTGTGAGCATCACCCGATGCAATGAGTGCTAAGTGAACTATTAAAAAATCATGAGAAATTAGTCAGTTACGACTACCTCTCATGGAAATGGTCATACGTTTGAATGACTTACTTAACGCAGTTGAATCCCAAAATGATATCTAAAAATATTTTAATTGTTCATTCTTAACTTCATAATACATACATGTATTTATTTCACGACTTGGATCATAATCAGATGTCCCTATTTGTTCTATTAAAATGACATTGGTCGTGGTCTATTTCACGATGATATATATATGTAGGAGTGAATATCATGCCTCCATGTTCACAATGCTCCCATCATGTACCAACTCATACAATGGCTTAACATCATATCTATTAATGTTTGTTTATTCCTCCGCTGAAAACTATACTTCTAATGCATGGTTTCCACACATTGTTAACCATACGGCATTAAAGGGTTATCACTTGACTCCATGTGCGTTCGTCCAGTTTCTAGATTGTTAGAGTCTTATGCGGGAAACCAAACTCATTTTCCATGTCTCCCAGTCTGTATTGACTTCATCGATGGTCACAAACTTAAATTGCCAAATCAACGGCTCTCAAGCCTTTTAGGTTACAAATGGAGTTTAATGACTTTCTGGAACGGTTTATCGCTAATTCATTTTACTCGTGTTTTTGGTCAATCTATCTGTTCCAGCTAGGGTTTGCCTTTGTTTCTTATGGCACTTGCCATTTTTCAACAATGGGAGGTAACAAGTGTATTTAATTTTTCTTCGTGATTGATTTACCTCCATCTGTCAAATGGTGGTAATTGACTACAACAATTTGTCAAAGGAAGGTGAAAATTTGTCGACTTAACTACTCAAAATCCTACTTCAGAGATAATTTTTCTTTAAATATTTGTCCTAGTTGAATCTTCAATTATTTTCTCCAATGTAATTAGTTCAACCAATTACTGATATATTTGAATTGTTTTTCGTTCTACAGGTCTGTGGAAAAACCCTTGGGTTTCAACACACGCCTATTGTTTTCAAGGATGTCCACTGGCTTATTAATGAATTCATAAAATTTATACAGTGAGCATCTTCCAGTGAAGAAGTTAACCTCTCATTACTTTTTGTATACACTTTTATTCAAACCCTTATTCTACTTTAGGAGTTATTTGAGAGGGTGTCCTCTCAACTTGACTTAGGGTTTCAAACGATGTAGGGTTTTAATGAACAAACATATGGATTTTCTCCTTCTCTGTATATTTTATATAACAAGGATAGTTACAGTAATGTAATTTCTGCAATTGAATTTTTTTTATTTAGTCATTTATAAATTTGTTATCCACTGGGGTTACCGGCAAGGTTTCTACCTTGGTCGAAACCTAGATTTCCACTTTTGTTAGCGATAAAATCACTTGTTTTTATTGTGCATGTGCTTACAGCTTTACTAGAACCCACCAGAGGTCATTTTGTTCTTTTATGCATTTGTTAAATTGATTTGCTTTGTACTCAAGGTCGTTATTATGTCTTGTTTTTAATTCTTATTTCAATTAGAAATATGGTTTCCATTTCGCTTATACAAGTGTACACGGAGTTTTTCTTATTTACACGTCCATTTGGAGAGCATATAAATTTCCTTGGTCATAACTCTGGTGCATTATCTTTTCCTGTGTCAAATGAGCTTCTGGAGTAGCTAACCGACTGCGTAAGGTAAAATCTTTATCCTGTTTCTGGAAAAGTTTTATAATTTCGGGTTTTCTTTATCATTGACTATTTCCTTAACCAATATTAACCATGGAATCTCTTTATTGTTCATTTGCGGGTATTCCTTTTTTTGTCCTACCTGTACCAGGGCAATGTCTGAAGTCGTTTTGGAACTCAGCAATTTTTAACTTACGGTTCAATTTTTCTCCAGGTTGGAAATACTACTCAGTTCTCTTTGAGGTAGGACTTGCTAATGGATAAAATAAATTGACAAATTGCAGTGTTTTTCTTCTTTCAGCGATTTGTTTCTTAGTTCTTTTAATTCATAAAATAAGACATAAATACAGCATTATAAACAACAATTATACATTAGTTATTACTAGTAAAATCATTGATAATTAAATATTTGGCGATCTCCTAATGTAGCATAATCAATCAAACTTTTAAACTTATACATTCACTGCAATTGATCATAGAAGTAGCAACCCAAAGTTTGACCAATATGACCTGTCAACAACAAGTTGACTCTAGGCAATCACAAGCCAAAGTTTGACCAATTTGATTGCAGTCAACCATAGATTAACTGCAAGAGCGGCAAGCCAAATTTAACCAAAGTTAACTATTTTGACTAGTTTTGATCAGTGTTATTTTGTTGATTTTAGCTAAGTTTGACTAGCAATTTTTGCCTTGGATATTGGCACAAATATCATATCTAGATAATTTAAATTTGTAAACCTTGCTAAAGAACAATTTCTCCTAAAAGAAAATTTGTTTGGTTTTCTCTCAAGGTTAGGTTTCTTTGGGTTAAATTATTGTCTCTATTGTGCATGGTTGTCTTTTTATGATCTTTACTATTTTTGTTGCATTTATTATTGAAATTTTCTATGTATAATTGCTCAATGAAATCAATGGAACAAGATAAATTGTTTGAAGATCATTAGGTAGTAATTATCAATTCATAAAATTGGTTTCTATTGTGCATCATGTAAAAAATTCAACATACATAGTGACCTCATACACTAAAGAGTCCAATAAACTGAGGGTTTGTCAATAGATAAGAATGACACCTCATTGAGTATAAAAATGACAACTCATAAAGAAGTGATTTTGGACTTTGTGATTCTTTGAGACTACATACTAACAGACATGGCATATCATAGCTTTGCTTTGATGTGGTGTAATGTCTCTTAATATAATAATAAATAATAAATAATTATAAATATAATATTAAATCAATAATAAACAATAAATAAATAAAATAGTAAAAGAGTTCCAATTAAGACTGAGGGTTTCTTCAATAGATAAGGAATTGAACACCTCAATTTGAGGTATAAAAATAACAACTATAAAAGAAGTGATTTTTGGACTTTGTGTTTGGACCATGGAATATCATTAGCTTTTGCTGATGTGGTGTAATGTCACTTAATAATATAATATAAATATAATATTAAATTTCAATAAATAAACAATAAATAAATAATAATAAATAGTATATTAAATAAATAATAATAAATAATTAAATAATTTATTATATTGCTCTAAATAAATTATAAATAAGAAATAAAACAAAAAAAACCGTAAATATCAGTAAAGCTATCAAAAAAAAGAATAAAACAAGAAAACAGTAAAGTTGCAGTAAAGTGTGTGCATGTGGTTCTCCTTCCAATGTTTGCTCTATTTAACAGGCTCTATTTAATAGATGAGAGGAAGATGAGAAGCATTCCATCATTCCACCATCCCTTCTGTTGTGAAAATAGTGTTATGAAACAAAGGATACTCTGGCAGTAGTAGTATGTTGATTGAGGACTCGGGGTGGTCAGTTGTAGCAAGATTTTGTGCAACTAAGCCTACAGTTGGGTGGAGAGTCATCCCCAAAACTTTGTTGCTGATAGTAATATTCAACTAGTGTTCCCCAAATAAGTTGTCTCTTCTCACTCATATTTTTGTAATTTAACTAGTGGATAAATTGCTTGTTGATTATAACTCGTTTGACTAATCTAATTAATTATGTGTTGTTATTTCTGGGTTGTTACATATGGTATCAGAGCTAGCTCAAACACATAGGGCCTATGGGCATTTTAATGTAGAGAATTTTGATTATTTCTTGATATTTAATACTTTCATGATAAAATATTCTCTAAAAATTTAATAGAAAAAAATCATGTTAATCATTTTTTATTATTGTTTACAATAATTATCAATAATATTATTTTATTGAAAAAATAAATCAAAATTCATAAAAATATTTTAATCGAAGACCAAAGCCAAACAGAGCTTAAATTCTTCATTGATTTTTATATACAACAAATAGGATATATACATATATATATATAATATATATGCTCTCCACAAAAGGACGATTTTACTTGCAACGGACTTTCTGGAAAGTGGGCTGGAAGAACACCAGAAACCCATTTTGGAGAGGTAAGAGAGCCATGGAAAATTTATAAAGCTATTAATTGTATTACATGCCCATTTGGGGTTTCTGTTTTGTTTCTTTAAAGGTTTATTGGTTTTCTCTTTTCAGTTTTCAGAGGAGGTTTAAATGATGAAAAAATAAAATAAATAATTAAATACCCATTTTTTTAATTGTTCAGAAATTAAAATGAGTAAATACCCTTATCAGATAGCAGTGGTGATACGGGTTTGCCCTGATTTTACTCCAGATGTGAAATGGGTCGTTATATATTTATATTTATATTGTAACAAAATTGCAATGAAGTAAAGTGTTGTCCTAGTTTCGTTGCAAGTAGGATGCATATAAGTTGTTAAAGGTATTGGATTCCTATCTCTCTCTGTCATTTCAGAAATGTTTTGTTTTTTTATATATTTGTTGATTATTATCTGCATAACGATACACATTGATTTTTTATATACTTGATGGATTTTTGTTGATTGTTAAAAGAATATAAATTCCAGTTCAATGAGACTTCACTTCAGTTTTAATTCCTTTCACACCATTTCATCATTTAGCTAAAATCCATTGCATATTTTCTAACCTTTGCCTTCCTAATTCAGTCAAATAAAATTTACACAACAGTGGGATTAAATTCATCTTTCACTGAAAAGAAATTCTTAAGCACACTTGGGCATTTAAGTAATTAATTTCATCGCAAATTTTAAGTGATTGTCACAAAATTTTTAAGAGGGTTGATATATCTGATTGCAGTAGGCATTCCCTTTGCTGTTATAAGTTTACTTGTTGCACTTATATTCGCTTAACCTAACTACTGTTATAAATTTAATTTCTGGAATTATACTTAATTTTGGTTCGTTGGTGAAAGAGAATTGTTTGCATTAGCAATAAGGTTGAAGGTAATTTTGGATATGAGGATTTGAGAATTCTGATCTTTTTTACACTGGCTAATCACATTTGAAACTAATGATAATAAGAGCTTAAAACACTCTAAAAGATATCACATAATAATCACCAGGACACTTAAAAAGTTTGGGTTCTTGTATCATACGTTCTTGACCTTAATTCTGGGTGATTGATTTGACTGTTAGAAGAATAATCCCTTTATTACAGAGGTCTGATCTGAAATTGCAATGATCAATCTAACTAGAATAGTGACATCTCATAAGGTTTGATGTATTTTCTCTCTCTCAGCTTGCCTCATACCTTAAGGAAATAATCAAG
>APFE031601826.1:0-13640 GCA_000404065.3 Pinus taeda | reverse complement strand
ACACCTAGTGTAAAACACAACACATACACCTACACCCAGTGTACAACACGACACATACATCTACACCTAGTGTACAATACAACACATACACCTACATCCAGTGCAAAATGAAATACATACACCTACACCCAATGTACAACACAACACATACACCTACACTCGGCATACAACATGAAACATACACCTACACCCAATGTACAACACAATACATATACATACACACAGTACAATACCACAAATACACATACCATGATACAACGACTATGCAATACCTATAGCACCATACCAAATATACACAACACAACATGTATAACATGTACACAATACCACATGTACAAAATGCCACCTACACAACGTGTACAAACCACCCAATGTACACAACACCACTTTCCCAAGGTGTACACATCACCCAAAGTACGTAACACCATCTTCACAACATGTACACGACAACACATGCACATAGCACCATATGTACAACATGTGTAAACACCACATGCATACAACACCATATGTACATAGCACCACTTATATAACATGCACACAACATTATATGTAAACAGTACCATATATACTATATGTACACAATACTACATATGCAACATGCACACCATACCACATGTTCGCAACACCACATGTACAACATATACAAAGTAATAGCACTGAACAATTAGAGGCCATAATGTCTCTACCAAGCAACATAGCTTCTAATGTCTTTCCACTATCCATGCTTGTCCAACATGTCGCAAATCACACTACTTTCATTTAGTTGATGTATCCTTCAACATTACCTACCATAGCGTAAACATAGACATCATATAATCACATAATATCAATTCATATTCACATGATACTGACCTTGTAGATATGTTAGGCTACTCTTCCACTTGATTCCTCATAAACCAGGAACCTCTTCATGCCATTCACTAGGATAAGAAATCATTCCTCCACAAGAACGATCCTTGACGATCATGTCAGAAAACTACATACATACATACATAGATATAAACATCAACATAAAACAATCATGACCCCTGACGAGCCCGTCAAACAATGAGATACATACACACGTGTATAAATTTATAGACATCATCATAATTATGATCACAACATAATTACTAATTACCATAAAGTCAAGGTTAAGAGAACTCCCTTTTTCCATGCACACCATGCACAACATTGAGAAAAAGGATCCCCAACATAGCCAAGGCATATGATGCTTCAGATACATTTAATTTGCCTTTCCTGTTACCTTTCTAATGACTATCCTGCCATCGTCCATTTATCCCAGTGGACCCAAACCAATCCAAATGGATGTCATATTCTTACCTTAAACTACCTTTACTCATGCATTGATCTTCATTTGAGTATTACATTACCTGTTGGGTTTCATTCAGCACCCTCCAACCTCCATTAAATTTCCTCTTTCCCAAACCAATTCCCAAGACTCTCAAGCACAAAAGGGAGAATAAAAAGTAAACAAGAAGAAAAATCATGGAAACCAATAACAATACGACACCCCAAACAAAATGGAATGGCCATGCACCAGAAATAAACAAAACTGCAAATCAGGTGTAAACAAATCATAAAAGACCGAAAGCACAAAACTCCCAACAAATACCCTGACTCAATTCCCATGGGTTCCCAATTCTTCCTAGGGAAATCTCAACCTGAGTCTTCGTCAAGATTTCATTGGAGCCTCTTCTACCATTCAATCCCATGCATCATACTACCATAAACACATAATTGTAAGTGCATAAATAAACATAACAATATACCAGTTACCTTACCTTGTTGTGCGAAACACACTTCCTTGTAACTGAACATGTACATATATAATCTCTCAAGGGACTCCAATTCCTTGATGAATCCAACCATAATTGGAAACCAACTATTATACATGTCAAATACATGTTCATGAATGTAACACATATCATCATAATGTCAGACAAAATCAAGGTTAAGAAGACTTCTTGTATTCATGCAAAGCACTCATTCGTTCGGAATTATAGTTTCCAACATAGCCAAAGGAATTCTCACGCAATTCCTTTCTTGTACTTTTTACCTTGCTATAATTGAGTCTTACTATGCACTATCACATTACCCAATTGATATTTATATAAAAAAATTAACTATTACCTTGTCATGCTAGTACCAAACATGTTGCCCTGCAACTGCTCACACATGTCAGTTACATGCTCCAAATATCAATACATCATATCTATTAATTTGAAATCAACCTTTACCAATACTAACAACCATGTCATAATCTGGAATCAACTCATAGTCATAGTCATAATACTAAAACTATCGCCTACTCACACTCAAGTACATATCAACTGTCTCAACACATATCGAGTTAGTACAACTGTCTTAAAAAAAATATCATTCCTTCATGCAATCTTATAGACACATGCTCATATAATGCAATTAATAAAAAAATCAAACAAATTATAAACATAACATGTTAGCTAAACCAAATTGGTGACATGATCAAACTCATACCTCAATGTATCTTAGGGGAGGCTACCACATCTACACAAGTTAGTTTAGATTAGTATGACACAATATCACAAGTATATCAACTCATACCTGAATATCATAACCATAACCATATTCGTAGAGAAACCCATATAGCATGATACATATAACATCAAGATCTTAGGTGCAATGACCATAATCATCATGCATATGACCGCAATGCATATAACAACAAGTTGCTATCATTCATGACTATCACATGTGTGTGCATATGATCACACATATATATAACCATAACAACCATATATGATATGCATGTATACATCCACTAGGAATATACAACCATTAACCAACATACCTACATACCCAATGTACAAAGTTGTATGAGGATCTGATCTTACCCCGAGGTCCAGTGTTGTAACCTCACTTTGATGATCTGCATCTCTTTCTCTATTTCAGCCAACACATCAACATCATAACATACCAACACCATCATAATGTAATAAACTTCATACAGTGACCTCATGCCCAGCAACCTTAACTATGACAATGCATGCATAGCAACATGCATCTATTCCATCGAGTCCAAGTATTGAACCATGCTCTGATACCACTCATACCACTCTGTAACGCCACCTCTCATATCTACCCATTTTCATCGGCTTGTTGGGGTAAACATGAGATGAGGAGCTACTATGACATGACTTAACCTCCTAGATCACCTTAAGGAAATGGAGTCGACAAACCAAGACTTTACTGACTTCCCTCAGGTGCTACAGGACCCCCAAGAGCTAAACCACCCCTCCAGCTGCCCAAACCCCGAGTTAACTTACTTTTTCACTAATTTGGACCCCCAAATGTTGGCATAACACTGCCTGAATTCAACTGTAACCGTCCAGTCACATGCATAATCTTGCAAGGGAGCAACTACAATTTTTTTTCCTTGTTCTTTGCTACCGACCACGATATGTTAACACTGCCTGAATTCCGCTGTAATCGTCTAGTCACATGCATAATCTTGAAGGGAGCAACTACAGTCTTTTTTACCCTGTTCTGTGCTAGTGACCGTGAGATCTAAGCCACTTTTTCAGAGCTAGTCGTTAAACCATTGCCCAAAACTTGATGAGAAAATTAGCTACCGATATTCTTGTTCAAACATATGAATGCTCATCGGTAAAAAAAAGTCTTCCACTCACCTGAGAAAATTGGTTTCCAATGTTTTCGTTGAAACATATATCTAAAAAATTTTGTGGCAATGGTTTACCATTCAACTTGATTTCTCACCTCTTTCTTAGAGATGAACTATAATATTTTGATATTAAAAATAAGAACCAAAAACTATTATGTAATCTCCCATCACTCACTCTATTTGATAATAACAGAAGTTCCGTAATCTCCCATCACTCTATTTGATAATAGAAGTCTTTAATTTAATAAAATTCGATTAATAAACTAATATAATAATGATGGGATAAAACGTTACTATTTTGAAGTCCTTTTGACTCCGTATTGTTAGATGATAACGATTTATTGTTTATTAAGAAAGATTAGGCTACCAAAGAATTCGCACAACTTTTGTAAATTATGTTTAGTTAATTTTGGTAATGTGAAATAGAGTTGTTTTAGAATTAAATGGTTTAAAAATTGTCATTATATTTCACTTGATTTAATTTTTAAATATTCTTATTAAAATAAAATAATGGTTTAAAAGTTGTTATTATATTCCACTCAATTTATTTTTTAAGGTTCTCATTAAGATTTAAATAAATAGAGTTATTTTAATTTCGAGTATATTAAATATAAATAAATTAAATATAATTTTAGAAATTTAAATTATCTGGTAAATTAAATATACATGTTAATTTTTTTTTATTCATGTTATTATTAATTGTGTTGAGAGGCATTTATTAAACGTAAATGTGAACATAATGTTTAACATTTAACATTTTTAATCTAATGTCGGTCCTATTTTAAAATCAATCTAATTATTAATATGTATAAACATAATATAAATTTAAAATATAAAGAGATTTAGGAACACTCAAATAAGAGGTGTGGTAAATAAATAAAAATATAAATAAATCAAAGGTATGGTAAATAAATAAACCTTTTTTTAAAATAAAACCTTTTTTTATATTTACTCCATAAACATCTTTATATTTAAATAAAACTCAAAAAATAGTGTTTATTTAGGTGAAGCCTATGAGACAAATAACTATTAATACCATGGGCCAAATACCATATTTATAAAAGAGATATGCTAAATAAATAAATATAGAAGAAGTTTAAAGAGGTATGGTAAATAAATAAAAATATATCAAATAGGATTAGGAATCAACATCTAATTATATACAAAGCCTATGGGCCAAATGCCACGACCCAAATTATTAACCCTAATATTAATATTAAAATATTATTATTATTATTATTATTAAATCTAATATTCATATTAATATTATTAAATTTAATAACTTTGGATTAATACAATATTAAATTTGTTATATTATATTATATATTAATATTCATGATATATATTAACTCTATAAATATATGGGAGGGAAGAACAAAGACGTAGAGTGATAGCGGTGGAGACATGGGGGGGTGACAAGGGAGAGATGGAGATAAACTGAGTGAGAGGAAAGAAGATAAACAGAGAGAGGGGGGGAGATGAGTGAGAGAGGTAGAGAAGGGTAAGAGAAGGAGAGGGAGACACAAAGATGGAGGAGGGAGAGAGAGAAGGAGAGAGGGAGGGATAGAGAGATGGAGTTGGAGGGGGAGAGAGAGAGGGAAGCAAAAAGACTTAGAGAGTGAGAAGTGGAGAGAGAGAGGGAATGACAAGGGAGATATGGAGAGAGAGAGTGTATGTTTAGGGTTGAGATAAAGGGACAAAGAAGGAGTGAAAGAGAGGAGGGGGAGAGAAGGAGAGAGTGAATGAGAGGGGGAGGGATATAGTAACATAGTTGGAGAGGGAGAGAGAGAGTGAGTGATGGGGGAAGAGAGAGGGAGGTAGGATAGAAAGGGAGAGAGAGGAAGTACGAGAGAGCGAACTTGAGAGAGACGAGAAGAGAGGGAGGGAGAGAGGAGGAGAGAGGGAGGTATAGGGAGATGGAGTTGTAGGGGGAGAGAGGGAGGGAAGAAGAAATACATATAGAGTGAGAAGTGAGGAGAGAGAGGGAGTGACAAGGGAGAGACAGAGAGAGAGAGTGTGTATGTTTGGGGGTGAGATAAAGAGACAAAGGAGGAGAGATAGAGAGAATGGGGGAGAGAAAGATAGAAGAGAGAGAAGGAGGGATATAGTAATAAAGTTGGAGGGTGAAGAGAGAGAGAGAGAGAGGGAGAGAGAGGAAGGAAGACAGCGAGGATGTGAGAGAGTGGAGAGAGGGAGGGAAAGAGAGATGGACTTGGAGGGTGAGAGAGAGGTAGGTAATCCTCTAGTCGTATGCATAATCCTACAAGGGAACAACTCCAGTATTTTTTACGCAGCTCTGTGTTAGCAACCGCGAGATCTAAGACACTTTTTTAGGGCTAGTCACTAGACCACTGCCCATAACTTAATGAGACTTTCCAGAATGATGTATGACAAGTTGAAAAAGCTTTTAGTACAAAACTTGATCAGGGACTCACCCTAGCCCATCCTAGTTATGACATTCATTTTGTCAAACACATGATGAACATGAAACCTATAGGTCATGAATACATATATGAACATAGAGATATGAAACTTATCTAAGGTTTACCAAGGAGGACTAATTTCCTCTCACAATAGCTTCAATAACATATATTAGCTCATACATTCAATAACCTTTCATTTATCAATTAAACATGATAAGATCTATAACTTGGATCTATCATAAAACCATGCTTATAACCAACATATAATCAGATAAATAAAAATAATAGAAAAACCATTAAATCCACATAATAACAAGTACATTTACTCATAAAATGCAAGAGGAAATTAGCTCTTATTGACATATGCAAAGGCCAACCAAGTTAAGGACTTCCATGTACCACCCAACCATAGATTGTGCTGGAACCAAATATTTCTTTTAGCCAACCAGCCCCGTGCCATATTCTAAGTAGGAATGTGGCATCTCATGGGATAAACCAATCCATAAACAACCAAGGGAATCTAGAGGTTAAACCACCTCCACCCTTACACTATTGTGATCTCACCTAAACTAGTCTCGAGATAAAAAAACCAAACCGATCTTGGATGCCTCAAAATTCCTTCACTATCCCTTGAGGAATTTTCCTATCTCCACCCACATATTGAGGTTTGTCTAGAGAAAACCATCTCCACTCCCAACCCTCGGTATTTTCTTGAGACCACCTCACCCGGATCCAAAACCTTCTGGTAATCCAAAGCTCAACCAAGAATGAATCCCATCACACCACAAATATCCAGAAATGGAAAGGCAATGCTGAAACCGCTATCAAAACCAAGCAAAACTCATGTCATTGACAACAAATAACCAAATATACACATGCATATAACATGCATGCCAAAACTAGCTAGGAAATCATACATGCAACCTATTACTTGCAAGTATTCCCACTGAAACTGCTTGATCCAACCTTTCCTTGCTTGATCCTTGCTTTCCTTTGATTTCATTGTCCTTTCTTTTCTTACTTTATTTCCTTTTCCTCTATCATACTAATTCCAAAACTGAACTAACAAAAGGCCATGAACTAATCCTCATAAGCCTTTTTAACATTAAGGCCTCTATTTTCTTCAATTTCCTCTATTTTTCCTTTAGTTTATTTCTCATGCACCTTTCACCTTCCTTTTCTCCTAATTTCCCTTATTTTCATAAATTCCTTTTTTCCTTTTCAAATCTTTTTATAATGCCTTTGCTAATTTCCCTTAGCCATAATAAACAACAAGTGATGCCCATTAGGATGCTTTTCCCAACATTCAACTTGAAATATGTGTTCCATGACCCTGGGCTATTACAAACCCCTCCCCCTTAGGGGAGCACCATCCTCGGTGTTCTATGACACCTACAACCAGCAAGACCACTAAAAACCAAAAAATACTGCCCATGGAGCTTTATAACTCAGCTCAATGTAATATTTACAATATCGACCAGCTGAAATCATGACAATCATACCATTTACTAGAGTTTTATAACACAACTTATTACAATATTTACAATAACAACCACATATACTTGTACACATTTGCTTGAACCAACAAATAACCATATTTTCTATGGATTTGTATAAATCCAGCTCAATACAATATTTACAATAATATACACATATATACATATGTGAATTTTCTCTAACCAACAAATAAAATAATACGAAGCCTACATCTGCAACAAGGGAATCTAGAGGCTCAAACTTCCATCCTCAAGAGTAGTACCAGGATTGACCTCCTTCCCAGGAACTCCAGAATCCATTGTCAAAGTCAAACCTGC
This sequence comes from Pinus taeda, assembly GCA_000404065.3. Classification (NCBI taxonomy): domain Eukaryota; kingdom Viridiplantae; phylum Streptophyta; class Pinopsida; order Pinales; family Pinaceae; genus Pinus; species Pinus taeda. The sequence continues at coordinate 5,736 of APFE031601826.1, read as the reverse complement.
ATCCAATGTCTAGCGCTAGAATCCTTGCACTTCATGTTCCGTCAATGAACAGGTACCATCTCATTGTTTTAGGGCACACTCCCAATGTGCATCTGATTCCATATGAAAATGCTAATGATCAAAACAAATCCATCCACTGCCCTTCCCATCTCTGCTACACAGTCCCTTGGGAAGTCCAGTCACCCCCTTCCATGCAGTCACTCACCTTCCATGTTCCCCTGCATCCCCTATCCCGAGTGATCGATCCCTTGGCAAGGTTTCCTTGCATCAGAAGGTCCAAAGACCAAGGCATATGCCTCCCTCAAAACCATCATACCGGTGATAACATGATCATGGGAATCAATGGTCCACATTATTGGGTACTAGTGTCCCACAATGGCCCTGCTTGTGAATGCTTTACCAACATACTACTGCCTATTCTAATTCCTTTTTTTGCTACTGCTAATCCTTGTAGTGAGTTTCAAGCACCCAAACCGGGCATTACCTTGCTTTCCTGTACCAAGTTCATAATTGCCATTAGACTAAAAGGAATTGAAACTAATTCAAATCACACCTCATTGGTGGCTTGTCAATAAGGTATACTTTCAATTTTTTTTACTTTCTATCACAACAAGTCAAACCAGATATTTATCCAAATCATCATGTATAAACATATCACATCCGGTTAGCTCGAAAGGCAACCATCATAAATCAAAATCATAAATCACACGCAACCATCATAAATTAGAGTCATAGATCACATGCATAATAAAGCTAAAATAAAATACAAATACTTATCCTTCAATCAATCCTTTGATTCCATCTTTATTCTTTGTTGTTTCTATACACACACTAAATCGGTTGCCAAACCCAGCAAGCACCCAACGCCTTCTTTTTAAGGAATAAGGGAATCCATAAATTGAACCGCCTCCTCCCTTAATATCATCAACAAGGGTATCTTGAGACTAAACCACCTCAACCCTCAATAGTAACAAGGGTATCCCAAGACTAAACTGCCTCAACCATTAATATTAAAAAGGGTATCCCAAGACTAAACTGCCTCAACCATCAATAGTAAAAAGTGTATCCCAAGACTAAACCGCCTCAACCCTCAATATCAGCAACAAGGGTATCTTGAGATCAAAGTGCCTCAACCCTCAATATCAACAATAAGGGCCTAGACAGTCCCATACCTTGTTGTCTTATCATACCGTGTAACACATACACATATGCAGTACAACACAACACATACACCAACACCTGGAGTACATCACAACACATAAACCTACACCCAGTGTAAAACATGACATATACACCTACACCTAGTGTAAAACACAACACATACACCTACACCTACTGTACAATTGCACACATACACCTACACCAGGTGTACAACACGACATAGACACCTACACTCAGTGTACAACATGACACATACACCCACACCCAGTGTATAACACAATACATATACGTAAACAAAGTACAATACCACGAATACACATGTCACAATACAACGACTACGCAATACCCATAGCGTCGTACCAAATATACACAACAAAACATGTATAACATTTACACAATACCACATGTACACATTGCCACCTTCACAATGTGTACACAACACCCAATGTACACAACACCACTTACATAATGTGTACACATCACCCAATGTACGCAACACCACCTGCACAATGTGTACACAACACCACATGCACATAACGCCACATGTACAACATGTACACAACTCCACATGTACAACACGCACACAACACTGTATCTACATAACACGACTTGTATAACATGGAGACAACACTATATGCACACAGTATCACATATACCATATGTACACAATACTACATATGAAACACACGCACCGTCCCACATATTCGCAACACCACAATTACAACATGTAAAACATATACAAAACAATAATACTACACATATGAAGGCTACACTGTCTCTACCAAGCAACATAGCTTCTAATGTCTTTCCATTATCCATGCTTGTCCAACATGTCACAAATCAAACTACTTTCATTCAGCTGATGTATCCCTCAACATTACCTGCCATAACATAAACATAGACATAATATAATCACATAATATCAATTCATATTCACATGATACTGACCTTGTAAATCTGTCAGGCTACTCTTCCACTTGATTCCTCATAAACCAGGAACCTCTCCATGCCATTCACCCGCATAAGAAATCATTCCTCCACAAGAACGATCCCTGATGATCCTGTCAGACAATGATATACATACATACATACATATAAACATCAACATAAAAAAATCATGATCCCTGACGACCCAGTAAGATAATGACATTATACATACATGTATACATATAAAGACATCAACATAATCATGATCACAACATAATTACCAGTTACCATACGGTCAAGGTGAAGAGAACTCCATTTATCCGTGCACAACATGCACAATATTGAGAAAAACAGTCCCCAACATAGGCAAGGCATCTGATGCCTCAGTTACATTTAATTCACCTTTCATGTTACCTTTCTCATGACTATCCTACATTCATCCATCTATCCCAATGGACCCAATATAATCTAATTGGTTGTCATATTCTTACCTTCAACTGGCCTTTACGCATACATCGAGCTTCATCCGAGTCTTACATTACCTATTGGGTTTCATTCATCTCCCTCCAAACTCCATTAAATATTCTCTTTCCCAAACCAATTCCCAAGAATCTCAAGCACAAAAGGAAAAAGAAAAAGCAAGAAAGAAGAAAAATCATGGAAACCAATAACAATACGACAACACAAACAGAATGGCATGGCCATGCACCAAAAATAAACAAAACTGCAAATCAGGATGAACAAATCACAAAAGATCGAAAGCATAAAAATCCCAACAAACACCTTCACTCAATCCCCATGGGTTCCCAATGATTCCATGGGAAATATTAACCTGAGCCTTCTTCAAGATTTCATTGCAGTCTCTTCTACCATGCAATCCCCTGCATCATATTGCCATAAAGAAATAATTGGCAGTGCATAAATAAACATAACAATATACCAGTTTCCTTACCTTTTTGTGCAAAGCACACTGCCTTGTAACTGAACACGTACATATATCATCTCTCAAGGGACTCCTGTTGGCTTATTGGGCCCTAACTCAGGTTCAAAAGAGTGATTAGCCAAACAAATCCCATAGATACCAGCCCTTTTGGCAACAGGCTGCGGAGCGCGGACTGAGGTCTCACCCGAGGTAGTAGGGGAGGGTGCTAGAACTAGGTTTCCGCACCCTTGGGATGTCTTGATGTGGTCTGGAGGGGTCGCAAACCGTTCTGTAGCCTCACACCATTGTGTACTACTATCGGGCTTCCGCGTAGATCCACGCGGGTGTACTTTCTTATTAATGAAATTATTATAGATCTAATCTTTTCGTTACAGTCTTTAAGCAAACATTTAACAATAAAACCCAGTGCATGCAATTATAAAAAGATATAAACTCATATAATAGATGCATAAATTAGAACACAATAGATCCGCGAAACTTCAAAAACCACTTATCTTTATTAATATCTTCCCTCATTACAACCAGATCCGCCTTGCACACTCATCTGCAAGGGTACGCGCACACAGCTGCGGACTCTACCAGGCCTCTGCGCACATAGCTGCAGAGCCTCTATCTATCTACCAACACCCTTGACTCGGACTTACAGACGCAAAGAATATTTCCTTCACAAACTCATAACATCAAGATCCCAAACAAAACTTCCAAAAAACTGACTTCTAGCCATAGAGCCTTGCTCTATTTATACATTCTCATGGTCCGCAGACCATGGGCAAGCTGACTCACTTCTTATTATTTTACATTATTCTCGGGTTGACAACCCTTTTACTTGACTCATTACAATTCGCGCTCCAAGCACTTCGTAGAGTGTTTACCATATTTTTTTCCAAAATTGTGGACTTTGAGTCCCAAAACCCTTACGCGGGGCCTCCGCTACCCAACAGGCCCCCAACACAATCAACATGACTTGTCCCGAGTCACTGAGCTAGTGTGGCAATCTTTGCGCGGAGGTCATTCAACAACTTCTGCACTTCACTTACCCTCGCAACAAAATCATCCGCCATCTACTTTACTCGTTCTACGTGAGCCACCAATGTATCAGTATCCGATTTTGTTGCTTGCCTGGGTTCAGATGCTGCCTGCATGTGTGCTAACTTTCCCTCGATGTTGGAAGAGACCGCGAATGCCCCATCAAGCCAAGGCTGGATGTGCTCCTTAAGCACTGCTTCCTTCTTCCGAGCCGTGTCAACCTGTGCCTTGAGAGCCTGGGCCTCCCTCATTTTGGCCAGTCGTTGTGTGATGGCGATCATTTGTACAATCCCCCGAACTTTGTCATACGCCTACTATAACTCCCACACTTTTGTTTCTACTTGTTGTAGCATTGGGTCGTCCTGTAGGGATGCAAGCGTAAGGAGGCACTGATCCAACAATGCTGAGCAATCTTGGACCGCGCACTTTATGACTTCCAACCCTGGTTGAATTTTGTTGCGGTGCTGCTCTTGAACTTCTGGGGGTGTGGGTGGTTGCGCCTTCAGTCTTAGCTCCGCAATTTTCAAATTTAATTCCCACTGAGCTTTCACGGCCTCCTCTTAGGCCGTATAGAATCTGGTGGCTATGTAATGGATCTTGTCCATTATTGGAAGTTCCGTTGGGACAACCAACTCTGGTACCTTGCTACAAGCCGCTGCCACTGCCTGTTCCACTTCCTAGTTGTGGGTGACCAAGTCATCATGCTGTAGGGTGATCTGCTCTAGATTTCCCTTATGCTCCATTAAGATTTGGAGTGCGCGGCCTTCCTTGGCGCACAACTCAGTGGTTACTCCATCCTGCAGTTGGTAGAGGGTTTCTCGAGGCAGAGCGGTCAAATTCAACCCCCAACTTCGCATGTCACCCTCAACTTCGGTTAAGATAGCGCCAACTAGCAATATTAAAGTGTTCATTGTGTGACTACGCACCATCTGCTCGGCTTGCTGCTATATCATCTACTAGGTTTGGTATCATCCCTCCCGAGGGTTGCACCTGTAATGCCTACAACTGTGCATTGAGCTCCCCCAACAAAGTTGTTTGCTCTGTCATCAACTCCTCCAATGCGTCAATAGCGATATTGCGTGCTGGTTCACTACTGTCAAGAAATTCTTTCTCCAAAGTCTTAGCTATTTTGAACTTCTTGCGTGCATGTGGAAATTCCTTGCTGCGCAGCCTTTTGCCTTGGGTCGATTTTGTGGTAAAGTCGGTGTGTTCCTATGTCTTTGATTCCTTCTACCTGTCTTATTTCGAGGACATTTCCTGATCTTCCGTGGTCTCTTTAGCAATTACTTCCTAGGTCGCTGATCTAGGTGGATATTGGTGGCCACCTGCCAAGTCCATCTGGACCCCCATCATTGTTTCTCTCAGCATTTTCAGTTTCCTTAATTGTAGCACAACTTACTATTTTTAGCAGTTTTTCGGTCCTGAACTTCCGGAGCCGTTTTGAGGCCCTAAACGACGTTTTTTGGGAAATCTGGGGGCAACATGGGTCCATGGACCGATGTTGCCCTTCCCAAAGTGGTAGTTCTCGGATAGATCTTTCTAACGAGCTATCATACGCGTCAAACGGAGATCGTATGCCAAAGTTACGACCCCGGGAATTGATGTACCAATTTACCCAAAACGGGGCCCACAATTTGGCGTTTCATCTTCTAGGGTTAGGTTTTGGAATGTGAAGGGTT